>CATIWM010184916.1:0-25988 GCA_949671775.1 Mallotus repandus
TTATCTAGATAGAAAAAATAATTTTTAACCAACCAAGCTCTGATACCACTTTGTTGGGATTAATTAAATTTTTTTCTACTAGATAATAAATGAGATATACAAAATAAATAAGAGTAGTGAGAGTGCACAATAATATAAAGGCGGCTTAGCCTGCCAAATTAAATAATAAAATTAATAAGGCGGTCAAACCAGCCTGTGGGTGAATTAAATAGGCGGTCAAACTAGCCGTATAAATGAGAAAAATAAATAGCAAGACATCGGTAATTTTTTTACGTGGAAACCTTATAAAAGGAAAAATCACGGGACCTAGTCCAGATAAATTCTCCACTATAAAAATAATGGGATACAAATTAAAACCCTCAATTTGTGGCTAACCCTCACAAATTGACTCTCACAGAAATAATATTTATTTTTCTCTCCCTTTCTCTTTATACAAAAGAGAAACTCACAAAGTTTTTCTCACAAAAAAAAAACTTCAGCTTGGCTCTCACCTACAGCTCTCACAAAAAACACTCTTATACAGCTTATAATTCTGCACAACCTCTCTCAGCCTTTTTTTCTTTTTCACTTAAAAAAACTTCTCTTGAATGATGCCTTTATATAGGCATAAGAATTCATAAAAAACAAAACAAAAAAAAAATTATTAACTTAAGTCAAATATGTAGGCATCGAATTCGGTGCCTACATGTTTGAAACTTTTTTTTTGTTTTTTTGTTTTTTTTATTTTTTTATTTTCAAAAAAGGTATGGGTCCCATACTTGAGGCGGGACCCATCCAACAGTGGTGTGGGTGGTGGTGTTAACTTGTGCCAGTGGTGATAGGTGATGTTGATAATGGTGTTGGAGGTGGTGGTATTAGAGCAATGAGCGATTTTTTTTTGTGCCAGTAGTGGTTGTAGTTAATGGGTGATGTTGATGATGATGGCAGTGGTGGAAGTGTCCATGGTAATGGTGGTGTTTGTGCTAATTGGTAAAAATCATTTTAATGGTGATGATGTTAAATGGTATAGGTGGTAGTGATAGATGATGGTAGTGTGAGTTGTTGCGATGGTGGGTTTTTTTTCTTATTGATGCTGCTACAGCTGTCATGGTGGTGATTATGATGATCTGTGTGGTTTTGAGGCAGAGGAGAAGAAGAAGAGGTAGAGATTTTTTTCTTGATGGTAGGTTTTGTTCTTAATGATGCTGTTGTCATGCTTGCGATTCTGTTCTCAACTCCATAGTGCTGAAGATGCCACTGCTTGAAAGGCGTTGCATCAACCTAAATAATGACACTCTTCACTAAAATTTGTTATGTGTTGGCTTTAGACTCTTGCCTCCTTTTCATTAAAAAAACCCAGAACAAATGCGAAAAAGAACAAAAAAAGAAAATAAAGAAAACAAAGCTTTATTGGTGTTTTTATTGTTCTTTGTTCTTTGAGTCTTGAATTGAATGGTGGATTTTGTTTCCTTTTTCAAGAAAATGATGAAAACAGTGAGTGTGAGTGCGAGAGAGAGATGGCATTGCAAAACACTGAGTTTCATATGAAACGGTGCTTTTTATAGGTGGAAAAAAATTTGTTGACATGGAGACTTCATCTAACTCAAGCTTGATACATAAACATCTGGTCACCGAAATATCGATTGGTGTTTCGAGTTGCAAAAAATTAAAAGGTCATATTTTATTTTATCAAAATTGAAATGTTTGGTCAAAATTGCAAAAATCACTATAAGTTATGTTTTTTTTTTTTTACAAATAACCCTTTTATTTATGGTATTGAAAGATTATGAGTTCAATGCTGAACTAAGCAAAAGTGAAATCCCTAGCTTTAAGTTAAAAAAATTGTAATAACATGATTAATCAAAAGTTGAAATCAAGACAAGGAAAAAAAGAAGAAGAAGAAGAAATAAAGCAATAAGAGGGTTGTAAAATAATTTACCTGGTGATAACCCAAATAAATATTCTATGTGAAAAATGACTCCAAACCCTGAAGGAATAGGGTATTTGGATAAGTATGAGTAAGGAAAACCTAATTTAAGAAGGATAGTGATTCTAATCAACAAGAAATCACATTCCAAGTAGGTATATATATATAACATCTCCTTATAAATACATGTCATATCATTCATTCAATAATCTCCACATTCTCATATTCTCATATACTCATTCTACATCAAGCCATGGCTTCATCATCTCATAAACAATCATCCCACGTCCTTTTATTCTACACTAGTCTACATTGCTCTTTATTATTATTTTCTCCATACAAATACTGACTTAATTTTCGGAGTGTTTATGGGGGAAACTCGTCCCTTTACCTGCTCTTCTCATCGATGCAGGTTCCACAAGCAAAGAATTCGATTCAGAGTTATCAAGTGGCGCCGTCTGTGGGAAAAAAACTTAACTTTTGTTATTTGTTTCAAAATAAAAAAATCAAGAGCGAGACATAACCGAATTAAAATTTTGAATTATCGTTGATTACTTGTTTGGAACCTAGCCTGACAGCCCAAACAAATAATCAAACCATTCAAGAAATTTAAGATTATCATACTGCATTCAAGAGAGCTACAATGCTTCAACCATTAATCTCAGTTTACATCTATATAGATGGTTTGGAGATCAGACCTTTTCAAGGGTCACTCTGAGCAAAGAGGCAAAAGCTCGGAATATTCGGTACTAGATTCATGTAAAACATGGAATATAATCATGAGCAATAGTGGCAGTGCTAGCTAGCTTCGTGCGTAGGAGAGCTAAAATACCGAAAAGGACTACGAGTGGGCCATCAAGATTCGCCGTGCACAATCATAAAGGCAGTGACATGATGATTTGTGATTTTATGGGAATAGGAGGGTTAACACCAACAAATTTTTATGAGCATCAAGACAACCGGCAAGCAACTCACAGGTTTAATAATTTATACTGACAACCGCTCCATGGAGGCATAAAGCTAGCGACAACATCAAGAGCAAGCAATAGCTAACAGTCATCGAATGTTCATTCATGATGCAGTAAACTAAGAATAGCTGAAAAACAAACAATATAATCAGAGATCACTGAAGTTTATAAGCACGAACTTAAGGTGCCTTATCAATTGATGGAGTTGTACAATTTTAACCTACTAGTTACTCGACAATAAATTGCAAAACTCGGAACTAAAGTTCACCCGAAGTTAGATCAAAGGCCCTCGGATAAAAGACTGAACTCCGAGCACCGACCAACCATCTTGCCGAGCACCAAAGCTTTGTATAATCCAACATCAATACCCACTGAGCCTTCGAGTACTAAAGATCATAAGCCATCTCGAGCACTGATGACTATCGTAGACACTTCATTGAAGGATACCAGGTCGCTTCATGTCTTTCGATTGCAACGCTTGATTTGTAGGTTGATAGCCATAGGTGCTTCAGAGCTATGAGTCAAGCAAAAGCGTCAGGTATATATGAGAAATATGATAGTAGAAGTTCATATGAAAGATTCATACATGAAGACAAATAGGAGGCGAAGCTGAGGCCTATACTTGGTCATGTAAACCTCTCGTCGAAGCATTTGCATACAAATCAGCTAATGTGCGGTGGTGGAGATACCGCTAAATTACTCAACACCACGCAATATATTCAATATTCAAATTAAAAACACCATGGAGATGTCACCCAGCGATGCAAACCTTCCCATTTTTCAAGATTCAGTTGACAAGAATTCAAAACCGTAATTCCCCAGCGGAAAATTCGCCTCCATGTTATTAAAGAGAGAAACAGAGCAACCAATTCGTCAGACATACAACTGGACCCTATTGATGTACTGATTCCACAGAAGGTAAATAGAGGTACAAAACACAAAAGCTCCTCGAAAGATTGTTGAACTAGCAATAAGGAAAAAGCAAAAATACCAACATATCAGAGAAGCGATCGACTTGGTTCAATTTGGAAATAGATCTTTTATCATGTATTAAAACAGAGACGAGTAATCGAAGGTCCATACGAGTGTCGTGCATGTGCCTGGTCCTAAAATCACTCAGGAAATTTCCTACTAATCCACGTAGAGATGCAGCACTGAAAACAAAAGAGCTTTAAGCTGTTAAAAGTTTCACTCACCTTTGTTATTGATCAGAAGTTTTGCGCTCGGAACTCAAAAAATCTAGAGGTTGACGACAGAGACGACATGCCTTAAACGAGAATGGGTCTTGCATCATAAGCCAAGCTTCGATCAATGATGCCTTGGATGTCCGAGCATTGACCCATTCCGAGCATCGAGCAAGTAACCATTGAAAATCAAGATATCTGAGCATAAAGATATCCAGGCTTGGACCTTAGGTTAAAATTGAATAATAAATATCACAGTCCAAGCACATATTGGTTAAAAAAAATAAAAGAAATAACTATGGCAGAACCATGATCACAGATTCAAAGCAACAGAAGGAAGAAGACAAAAAATATCAGCATTACAGCTTTAAGTTTCCAATAATACGAACATCAAGTTACAAAGCTGGCAACTAGAATTAACATGAAGTTGTTGTGATGTTGCTGAGTTTTTTAAGTCAGCATCAATCTGTGGATCTTTCGAGCATTATATTGCGAATGATCTGCGATATAGAAACTACAAGAATGGACTGCATGGATTTTACAATAGCTCCAAAGATGAGAATTCAAGACAGACAACAAGAAAATTGTTTCGAGCATCAAGATCTGAATTACATATAAAAGCTCTAAAGTTTCGTTCAAAAGTTCTGAGCACCAACATTCGAATAAACATAAGCTTAAGTTTTAAGTGTCGAGCATCGACCGAACTCTGAATCCTAAGATAATCGAGCAACTAGATATCTCTGTTGTTAAATTCTGATTCTTGCTATTCTGGGTAAGAAGACGTCAACCAGCATCTAAGTGGAAGCGTGAACAATTCAAGGAACAGAAAATAAACTCTGATTACCGAGCTCTCGCCGAGCATCAAGCATTCTCCGAATTGTTGAGTATCAAGCATCAACTTTATAAGCATACCGACTCCGAGCAACAAATAAAAAATTCTAAGACAATCGATTACCATAGTTCATTATTCTCTAGCTTATGGGCGTCTCGGAGCACGCTATCTCAGAGCTAATACTTCACTGTCGGGATTCTTAGTTAAACAAACAAACAAAAAAAGAATTATGACACCGAAGATTTGAGCCAAGCAAAGCCCCACTAGCTCCACTTTCAATCCGAGGAATGTATGGCATGTTAATTTTTAAGAAAAGAGAAATCATCGAGGATTGGTGCCGAGCAGAATATGATTTCCAGTGAAAGTCAACAAGGTTGGATCCTGTAAAAGACATTTGATTCATGGCCAACCATTTCAAATGGGTTTAGAAGCCTACATCAAAGTGGCGGCCCAAGATGAGATCAAAAGCCTTGAAGAAGCTTTGTTCTAACTATGTGAACCATATTCGAGCAATAACTATTCAAAATAAACAACGAACATAAATATTCGTTAACTCGAAAGAGGGACAAGAGCACATTAACAGATGCGTTTTCTCTTCTCAATTATTTATTTATTTTCATTAAATATTGATGGTGAAACACATTCATAATTCTGTTTAGCAATGCATGCTCGTAAACAAGTGCACTATCATCATCAAACTAAGTCTTCTTTTTATTTATTTTATTGGAGTAACTATGACACATTAAGTGAACTCATTCATATATTTAAATGAACACTTATGAAAAATAAAGATGCATCATATTATAGCTCTGAGCATATAGATTTGAAAAACATGTACTAATCATGTTAGTATATCTTTACAATACACCTATATCTGACCATTAGGGAAATCAAACGATCCTAAGATTCTTGTTCTTTTGTTATTTATTATTACAGTTAAGCAATACCAACATATATGCTACTTTGCGCACCTCAATATCAGTACTCAGCACTATCAATGATAAAAATCATGGCCTTTGGGACTTTGATCCAGCTATTAGTCTCGGAGCAGTATGTTTGGATAGTATATCTTCATGAAGTTGGAATACACTTGGACATTATACTTCCTAATTGAGACTCGGATATTCAAATTTGCATAAGCCAAATTCATGGTGGCATTTTCAAAGTCATTCAAGTAAAGCAAACAACGAACATAAATATTCGTTAACTCAAAGACGGGACAATAGTACATCAGGAGATAAGTTCATCTCTCAATTATTTATTTTTTTAATTATTAATTGGTAAGGGAGATCAAACGATCCGAGTGAGATGTGCTCAAAGACATTCGATAGTTACATCCCGAGTGTATGGCATTCGAGAGAGATGTACTCGAAGAAACTCGACAGTTACATCCCGAGTGTACAGAATTCAAGTGAGATGTGCTCAATAAATACTCGACAGTAGCATCCGAGTATTTAGAATCTGAGCGAGATGTGCTTACCGATACTCGACAATAGCATCTCGAGTATCTAGAATTTAAGCGAGAGGTGCTCATCAATACTCGACGGTAGCATCTCGAGTATTTAGAATCTGGGCAAGATGTGCGCACCGATACTCAACAGTGGCATCCTGAGTATCTAGAATCTGAGCACAATGTGCTCACCGATACTCAACAGTGAAATTCTGAGTATACAAAATTCACACTTGGGTGATCAATCATACTCGATAGAAACAACATTCGGACATAAATATTTGAACAACACTTGAGGGGGGGGGGGGGGGAGGACTCTTGATAACCTAAATAAATATTCTATGTGGAAAAGGACTTCAACCCTTGAAGGAATAGGGTATTTGGATAAGTATGAGTAAGGGAAACCTAATCCAAGAAGGATAGTGACCGTAATCAACAAGGAATCACATTCCAAGTAGGTTTATGTATAACCTCTCCTTATATATACATCTCATATCATTCATTCAATCATCTCCACATTCTCATATTCTCATACACTCATTCTACATCAAACCATGGCTCCATCATCTCATAAACACTCATCCCACATCCTTTTATTCTACACTAGTCTACATTGCTCCTCATTATTATTTTCTCCATACAAATACTGACTTAATCTTCGGAGTGTTTATGGGGGAAACCCCACCCCTTTACCTGTTCTTCTCGTTGATGCAGGTTCCACAAGCAAGGGATCCGATTCGAAGTTATCACCTAGTAGACCGCACTTTCCAAGGCAATTCCTGCCACACCCTTCAAAGCTTGTAGGATCAGAATTTTCCTCTTGATAATTTGAAACCACCGTTGCTACCTTCTTAATGGTTAGCATATCCTCATTTTTGTACTTTTTTCTGTATTCCTCTTGTTTTTTTTTTTTGTCAATATTTATGTATTCTTCTTGATCACTATATATATTGTTATATACATGAACATAGGCGGTTTAAAAGGTCCAAAATATTTGTGGTTGCACAAATCTCTCCGTTTCCTACGTATATATGGTTTTTGGAACATTGGCGCGCAGTGTAGTGTCAACATGCCATGTCGTGTAAAAAATAACCGTTGAATTTGGTGTTTTAAATCTCAACCATTCAATTTCTTAACATACTACCTATTAGAAAAGTTCAAACAATATTTTAGGATGATAGTAAGATGTTTACAATATTTTAGGACAATAGTTAGATATACATATATATATATATTTTTATATTTTAAGATAACAATTAGATAAACATGATATATTTCTTTTTTTTTAAAAAAAAGAATATCTTTTTGGCATAAATTTATGCTAAAAATATTTGGTATAAATTATTTAAAACTAAAATAATTACTTATATATCCTTTAATATATTAGATAATTTTTTTTTTAAATTAAGAATTTCAGTAAAATATTTTTATTTCCTAAATTTTGTCTACAATTTTATCAAAATTTTTTATCAACGTTTATTACTATAAATAAAATATAAAATAATACCATACAAATGAAATAGGAATAAATAATTTTTTTAAAGCATTAAGGAGCATGTTGATGAGCATAAATAATCTTAACTAATATAAAAATTAATTCTTTGAAATAATATAAACAACAAAACTATCACAAATATTTCATCACTGTTGAAAAATAATACAAGTATTAAAAAATTAATCAATCATAAAAAAATAAAAATATTTGTGAAATTAAACTAAAAAATAATAGAATACTATCTTACAATTAAAAATAGTCATGTAACAATATTATATTTAAATTATTCCGTTATGAATCAAACCAAAACTTTGAATTGAAAAATATTAAAACATACTAAATCATATTAAACTAGTATTAAACCGTACTAAATCCCTTGAGATTTTTCTTAATTTAATATCTTCATCCTTATATTTTTAAAAATTAGTTAAATGTTCTTAATTTTAAATTTCCATTAACTGTTCCCCTTTTGTGAAAGAGAAACGTCAATTCCAATAAAAAGTGATCACTACTCTTAATGTGACTAGCATACAGTATAAATCAAGAGACATTGATGATGTTATTGCTTCAAGAAATTGAAAAAACCATTACTACAACTTTTTAAAAAACGCAAATTCTAATTATGTTTGTATTAAAATTGAAAAAGTAATCGGTTTAACTTGATAGCATTTCAATAAAGAAATAGTTTGTCAATTTTATAGTTGAAAATTCAAATAACATAAAATAATCTACATAAAGAGTAAAAAATTCAAATTATATAAACGTTGTTAAATAAAAAATCCACATTAACCGTATTATACTATTGTACCAAGACATTATACTAAGTTAACCGTATTATATATATCTATGAATCACATATGAAACAATAGTCATTATATGGAAACCACTGTATCACATTAGCCATGGTACCATTATATATATATATATAACCTTAATTATTTGGATCCTTAAGTAAAACAATTTTAAAGTAAATAACAACATATAAATAAATCTCCAATTCATATAATAACATATTATTATTATTATTATCTGAATAATTAATTTTTTAATACATAATAGGAACAATTTAATTGTAAAACTAAAACTCTACCTACTATTATATACATATATGTATGTTTTAACCACCTATAATCATATATATGTCTTATGACATAAAAATACATATAAATTATTTTAAATTCATAAAAATATATATTTATCAAACATTAGAAAAATTTTAATGTATTTTTTTTTTTGGATATAATTTTTATTAACAAAAATTCTTATATATGATTTCGCTTTAAAAAACTTTTGTAACAATATTACACTAAAAAAGTATAAAAAATATAAACGTTCCACATTGTAAATCATTTGTTATATAAGAAAATATTATATGATCATTTTCCAATATAAACCACTAAAAAAGAATTATTATTATTATTATTATTGCTATTCCTACCATTGCTACTACCACCACACACACAAACACACACAAATATATATATATATATATTTAATTAATTAATTAATACTAAACTTATATTTTTCATTATTATAAATTATTCATGTTGATTAAAATTTTATAATGTATATCTCATTTTTACTATAGATTAATTTTTTATAGATTGAAAATACATTTATAATTCTAGTATAACAACAAAATTAAATAATAAAAATCATATTGTTCAATTATTTATTATTATTAGTTTGAGTAAAAATAAAATATTTTAATAATTTTTCTTACACAAATGTAGATTTTATCTTAAAAAATAAAATTTATCTTTAAAAAATCAAAATTAAATAAAATTTTTATATTGTTACTTTTTTACGTATTATTATAGGTAAAACTACTAAATGATATGGTGTCATCATGACACAATAAAATTTGTCTGGATCATTAAATAGTGTCATCATTACATGGTGTCATGCAAATGATAATCGGTGGATTTTATATTTTAAATCTCAATCATTCAATTTTTTTAATCTGCTGCCTGTTAGAAGGATTCAAATAATATTTTAGGACAATAGTTAACTATATATGTATATCTTTTTATATTTTTAAGATAACAATTTTATAAACATTATTTTTTTCTTGAAAAAATCTAGCACAAAGCAATTAATGCCCAATACAATGACTGATATGTCATTTGATATATTATTTTTTTTAAAAATTGATACTCTTATTCGAAAATCATAATATACTTTTAGAAAAATATCATTATATTGATTTATCTTAGGTGTAAATAAAAAAATACCATAAATAAATATTTCAACTTAAAATTTTTTTCCTAAAGATAATTTCATAGGAATTATTATATTAAGAAAATAAAAATATATATAAATTTTCCTTGAATATGAAATCATGGACTTGGATGGCTGGTGTATGAAGGCACTCCAAAGTAACCATTGTATTATTATATACATGTCTATGGATTACATTTGCACCGAGATATATATACATATATATATATATATATATATATATATATATATACCTTTTATTATTTTGACAGAAAAATATTCCATTATCTCTAATGTAAATTCTTATGGGTGTTAATTTTTAAGAAATTACACTTAATTTAAAAAAAAAAAGAAAAATAAATTGGATCCACTGATAATTATTACAAAAAATACTACAAGGTAAGATAATAATAGAATAAAAGAAATGAGAATAATCTAATTTGATATTAACACACTATGTTAGATTAATTGAAATAATTAATTGAAATATGTTGATACTAACATAATAAGTTAGATTAACAAATTGTTAATTGATTGCTGCTTGATCTTAAAAAAAATTATTGATATGATGATCTTTATATACTTTTATATGTCTTAATCATATGTTAATTATTGTATTTAATTTCTTATTATACTTATCTCGTGTTATTTTTTATTTCTTTATTATATTTATCTAATTAAAAAAAGTAATTTTATTTTTATATAAAATAATTAGATTGTTATTTCACATTAGATTATATTTAATAATTACTATTTACTACGTTATTGTGTTTATAATATGATACTAAATCCATATACTTAGTCAATTAAAATAAAAATGTATATGCTAATGTACACTATAATGTTTTTCCCTAAAACTAAAAAATAATTAAATAGATTGATCAACTAGTAGAATTAGTATTTATTATAGTATAACAACTATTTATATCATTTAAAAAAATAAAAAAAAATATACCAATTAAAAAAGTTCTAAGAACTAGCACATAATCTTTATTAATTAGTATTTATAAGCACTTTTATTTTTGCAATGAAAAACCAAACCTTAACATACATTTAATAAAAAAAAATTGTAAAGGACACAAAATATAAATTTATAATATCAGCTAAACAAAAATATTTTTTAAAATAAATTATTTTAAATTTATAAAAATATATATTTATCAAACATTAGAAAAGTTTTAATGTATTTTTTTTATTTTTTCGGATGTTATTTTTTTAACAAAAATTCTTATATCTAATATCTCCTTAAAAAAATTTTGTAACAACATAATACAAAAAAATAATAAAAAATCTAAACATTTCACATGTAAATCATTTGTTTTATAAGAAAATATTATATGATCATTTCACAATATAAACCACAAGAAAAATAAATTATATATTATTATAATTATAATTATTATTATTGCTATTCCAGCCATTGCTACGACCACTACACACAAATATATATATATATATATATATATATAATCAATTATACATTTGAAATAAAATACATATAAATTGTTCTTATTTCTTAGAAAAAATATATTTTCCACTTATTAAAAAAATTGAAAACACAATATATTACTTATTTTATTAAGTATTATTTTTATTTAATAATAAAATTTTTATACATCAAGATCACTAAAAAATTTTTTTTTCCTCCTCTCAAGATGCATAACGAATATTATTTCCATCATCGCTCATTTTTTTTAGGTACTGTAAATATAATATAATATAAAAATTTTAAAGTGATATATGTATCATATTGTTTAATTATTTATTATTATTAATTTGAGTAAAAATAAAATATTTACTAATTTTTCTTACACAAATATAGATTTTATCTTAAAAAATAAAATTTATTTTTAAAAAATTAAAATTAAATAAAATTCTAATCGATGCCATCCTGACACTATAAAATTTTCCCAAATTACATAAATATTTTTAATTTGTTTATTACAACTGAAATTTACTTACAATATTATATTCTCTGCACTGAAATTATTTTCAGTGCATGCCGCAACAATAATATTTTTCCTAAAATGATTCGTTAAAAAAAGTATAAAATAATAATAATAATAATAATAATGAGGGGGAAAGGCCTAGTATTGCGTGCAGTAGAGTATGGGCGGTTGAATGTCCCCACACAGCCTTTTGAGGAGGGTCTGTGATTTTTGTTAGTTTGCGAGCAGACAAAAGCAGAGAAGCTTCTTATCCTACTCTGTTGGTTTTCACACATTGGCTAACACTTAGAATCTCCAAAAGTTAAAGCCACTTAATTACTTCTCGTCCCATCTCTTCCAATAATTATCAATCATGCCACTTCCTTTTACACATTGCTCTTTCTAGGTGTTTTCAGCAATACTTAGAACCAGTGGCCTTCATGGTAATAATTTTTAATTTTAAGGGCTAATATGTTGTTGTACTCACCGTAACCGGCTAACAGTGGCCTATATTAGCTCATTGTCGTACAAGCTAACTTGCTCTGTTTCATCTGATTCCAAATATATGTCTCTTCTGTCGCTCTCTTTTTTTTGATGCATCTTCAATTGAATGGCTCCCATGAGTCTCCCTCCTGGATTTAGGTTCCATCCGACAGATGAAGAGCTTGTTGCTTACTATCTCGATCGAAAAATCACTGGCAGATCGATTGAACTTGAAATTATCCCCGAAGTTGATCTCTACAAATGCGAACCTTGGGAGTTACCAGGTGCATGCATATTATACAAACACATATTGTCGCAAGTTACTATTTTCATGTTTATATCATGCACCTCTTTGGCTTTAAATTGTTAGCACTTTTTAATGCTAAAATATGCATATTATTGTTTTTTCATACTCAAATCAAATCATTTGCGTTGATTATTTAACTAAAAGAAGTGAAAAAATTGAAGTATTGGCTCATGTGAATATAATTGTTTTTCTCTTGTGAACAGATAAATCATTTTTACCGGGTAAGGATTTGGAATGGTATTTTTACAGTCCAAGAGACAAGAAGTATCCAAATGGCTCAAGAACTAACAGGGCAACCAGAGCTGGATACTGGAAAGCTACAGGGAAAGATAGAGCAGTGCACTCCCAAAAGCGGTCGATAGGGATGAAAAAGACGTTAGTATACTATAAAGGTAGAGCTCCTAATGGCATTAGAACCAACTGGGTCATGCACGAGTATCGCCTGATCGACTCTTTAAGTGGCACTGCTTCATCAAGTTTAAAGGTAGATAATTTTCATAAGCATTCTGTCCTCTAATTATCTTCAAATAAAAACGTTGGACCGGGTTTCGATGAATTCAGCAACCCTAAGCAAGCCAGATATGTTAAAAATTTTAAAAATAAAACATAAATTATATATGTTAAATGCATTAGGGTTTCCATCTAGGTTTGTTCTTGTGAAACGAACAGGTCAATAGGGTTTTGAAAAAGTTCACCTGCTCCTCAATAGGGTTCAGAAAAGCTATTGGAATGATTGCTGAATTTGATATTACGTCAGAGTTCTAGGTAAGCATAAAAAAATGTGTTTAGGGAAGCCCTAGAAATAATATGCTAATGTAAATTCATAAGCAGTTTTCTTTTTTTTTTAGAAAATTTATAGATTTATCGATTAGCCAATCGATTAGATCGACGGAATGTACAGTATAGGTTGGAAACGCATTTGAATAAGCATATACTGAAAGCTACTGCAGTTGGAGGTCTTGACTTTATGTAGTCTAATAGAAGAAAAGCAACAGGAGACTATATATGATTCTTTTATTTTAAATGCTTTAGCGAGATCGAAAGAGCAAAATAGATCTCATCAAACATGATCATTGTTCATGATTTTATGCGTGCACCGCTATCATTTTTAGATCTTCCTTTTCTTACTATAATCTTTCTCTTTAATAAAGAACGTCTTATCAGCATGATATGATGAAAGAGTCTTTGTTTCAAGGCTTTAGGTGTACTTACTTGTATCTTTAATTGTCATGTTCGTATTTCTTTTTTCTCCTTTCTGCGTTTGCTAGCTTTTGTAAATCTTTGTATTTTACTCTTTCATAAAATCTAATTATTTTTCACTATTTAGGATTCCTATGCACTTTGTAGAGTTTTCAAGAAAACCATTCAAATACCCAAAACAAAAGACGAGAAAAATGAGCAAACAGACAATGATGATACAAGTGGGATTGGAACTTCTAAAAGGACCGAAACTGAAGATGAGAAATTCAATAATTATTATTCTAAATTTCCCTCTGATACATCCTCCTCAGATGTAACTCAAGGAACACCAATTAAAACTCCAGTAGCCGATGATTCACAAGCTCCATTTGCTTCGGATGAAGCAAACAGCTCGGTCGATATGTACCCTTTCAGTGCGGACTTCTCAAATATACTTCAGGTATATATGCTAACAATAGTACTTTGACATAGAACATTATATATTATGTTGTGAGACACTAATGTTTCTTCAATTTCAGAAATATCTCTTTCATTTTCATCTTAAAACATTTTTTTAATATTTCATGGCGATCAAAATTAGCATTATGGTTAATGACATTAATGTAAAGGTGATGTAAGAAGATACCATCATATAGTAGCTAAGCGGGCAAGGAGAAAGTTCACTTATATGGGCCATGCCATGACAAGATTCATAAAATGATTATCTTTTCTTTGCAGGCTCTTTCATATATGTTTATATATAATTATCTTTTTTGCTAACAATGCATTTGACAGCAATGTTCTTGCTTTATCACTAGAGCTTCATGTTCACACATCATTTCAAAAAAAAAAAAAAAAGGTCATGCTAGTTTTCCACTACGTACCATAGCTCTGTTCACACTGCACACACAGAAATGAAAGCACAGTGTCCTTCATCTAATGGGTTGGAAATGGCTTATTAGTTAAACAAATCCTTTAAATAAGCTTTTGATCTTAAAGTGACAAAAGTCGGGGAGTGCAATAAACTCTCTCTATCTTTTTCTAAAGCTTTCCATCCAAAAATCTCCTAGACCAACTCAAATGAGCTTTTCTCACTATATTCTTTAACTTCTTTTGACTGACTCAAAACACCGTTCAAAGTTCAATTATCTTTCTTCCTGATTTTCTTCCCTGGGTCTACTGTACATCACAAATGTCACATTTTCCAATGACACATTGTCTATCTTTATCTCGTTTTTCCCTACCCAGAGGTCGTTGGCTTAGGGTTCAAATTCACAGGGTGATGCGATACCCACCTGCGTTTACCATCTGTAAAATAATAACAAATTAATGATGCTTATGTTCTATCTGTTTGTGAATGCAGGATGTGCAGATCCCAGGCTACTCAAACCTGCATTATCAACTTTCATACCCGCCATTAGAATTAGAAGACTTTCCACAGATAAATATGGCAGAGACAAAGCCGGAAAAGTCTGAAACCATGGAAGACTACATGACCTACGACAAGTATATGGATTGCACGAATGGGACATTAGAAGAGATTTTCCCTCTATGCTCTTCTCAAGACAATTCCATTGCCCTTCCCATGCTAGAAGTCTGTGTATTACGTACTAACAGAGATAACTAATTTACTTGGCTATGGGATGACAAATTACGACATTTTATATTTTTCTTACACATTTGATTTACTGGGATTTGTTTGACACAAAAAGCTATTGTGTTGGGCTCAATAATTAATTCAATAGAGATGGGATTATTTGCCAAACACCACACACACACATGCGAAGGAATGGCATGTGTTGCTTACAGAAGGGTATTTTATTCTAAGTTGTGTTTATTGGTTATAATTTGTGAAGTTTAACATTCTGTACCACCTTCTTCTATATACAGATAGATGTATTATTCAGGACATTTTTTATAAATCAGTAAAGATAACCTTTGAATTGAAAATAATATCGTATTCAAGACGTAACTAGTTTGTAGCAGAAGTAACAATTGCATTGATTCAAAATTTTTAAATATTACTACCTAATAATTTGTTTTCTTTTTGGATATATTTTACGAAAATATATAAACTTTAACAGCATTTTCAATTTAATCTAATTTTTTTTTGAACAAAATTTAATCTCATTTTTTAGAGTTAGCAAATTAAGATATGGTCCTTTAATTATTTTACAATTTTGTAAATTAACTCGTTGAAAATTTGGCCAAATTTTACCGATATGACAACTATAGTTGCCCAAATTGGTCCACATCGATACCACTTTAAAACTAATGATCCTTTTGACTAATTGTAAAAATATACATCACCTTTGATTTTTATTTAAAATTTAATCAATACTTATTAATTTTGCAAATTAATATATTTTATTTTTATTTTTATTTTTTCTAATTCACACTTGGGAAATAAATATTTAAGCAATAAGAGTTGAAAACTAAAGTTTTAAACATTTTTATCATTTTATTGTATTTATTAAATTTTAATCCAATAACAACAAAATGAATAATAAAATTATTGTTTTCATCTGTAACGAATAAATTTTAAGTTTTTATGTATAGTAATAAGAGTTAAAAATAGATATTTTAATAACATTTTACCCGTTAGTATAATAATTTATAATAATATATATTATTGATTTGATTATCAATTTGTCAAAATTAATAAATGAGCATTAAATTGTAAAACACATCAAAAGATCATGTATTTTTTTAATATAGCCAAAATAATACATTTTGACTTGATGTCCATATGTATGAACTAAGACAATTCCATTGCCACATTGGTAAAATTTGGCCTAATTTTTAATTGAAATATCGAATTTTTTTTTGTCAATTAATATATCGAATTATAATATTAATTAGGTCATAGTTAAAAAATATGATTAAATTCTAAAAGCAACTATATATATATATATATATATATATATATATATACACACACACACCATTCTACTAATATGTCTTCAAACTGATTGTATATTTGTAAAACTCTATCAATTAGTTATCACATTTAGTTACCATTGTTATTTTGGTTCCATTTGTATTCATGTATATGTATATATTACAAGTTACATCTGAATATACAATACAATTTTTCACCATTCCTATTGTAGCTTTATTGTATCAAAGTCTCTATTCGGTTTAACAACCATCTGATTCCATGGGAGAAAATTCAAGCTCAAACACTGCTATCACACTAGCAAATGTTGCCCATCAGTTATTAATAAAATTAAACTCTACCAATTATCTACTATGGTGAGCTCAATTGCTGCCATTTGTTAAACAATTATGACTTTCAAGCCATATTGTGGCTCATCTGTCCTGCCAACGGAAACACTTGAGAATGGACAACTCAGTTTGGTCTTTCAAAACTAGTTTCAACAAGACCAACTTGTATTGAGTTGGATAGTCAGCTTAATCTCGGAAGCTTTCATACCATAGGTTGATGGTGCCAAGACTGCCTTTGAAGCATGGGATAAATTGGCCAGCTCCTATGCTACTAGTTCAAAGGCTTAGGCAAGAACAATAAAATCTTGATTTTTTTGACTTACCAAAGTTTCATCAGAAACCATGGCCCAATATACTCAACGGGCCAAAGCAATATTTTATCAACTTGCTGCTCTCAACAACCCCCTTTCTAATACTGATCTTGTTCAAGTTATTCTCAACGGGTTAAACACATCCTACATGCCATTTATCTGATCTTTATAACAAAGGGTTGGGGATGGTTCTTAAGATGAATTATATGGGCTTCTTCTTTGTGAAGAAGAAGATCTTCAAGCTGATATAACCATTGCTGTTGTTCCATTTGCTCATGTCACAACTACTCAGAATCGTGGAGGATGCTCTCCTTTTGGGTCTCGATATCATGGAGGCTGATTCAGTCGAGGAAGGGGTCGATATTGGAACAATGGTAACCGTCAGGCTCCTTATCATGTTCTTTCAGATTATTCATCTTTTGATAATTATATCTAGTATCATAATTGTTCTAGGTTTGGTCACTTTGCAAATCAATGCCTAACTCCAAAAATAAAGGGAATCTAAAAGGCACCAACCTCACCACACTTTCATCACAAACCTGTATCAAACCTTGCTGCCTCTACATCATCTCCCCGACATCAACAGTGGATCCTTGTGAAAGAAAATTGGTTATGCTACTTGGGCAATTAAGAATTGTGTGGTGACAATAAGCCTAAGTAGAGTAAATTTCAAAAATTTACTTTTCCATAACCATTCATCACATGAAGAATTCATGTTCCTGATGAACCAGTTGCTAGTGCTCTTAGAGCTCAAAAGTATGCTCATAGTAAGCATCTCAATGATTCTATTGATGTCACTTGCCTCATGCTTGGATGCATGGATTAAAATTTACAAAAGTAGCTAATGGAAATGGATGCTTATACCATAATTGGTCATCTCAAGGAAATGTTCCAAGAGAAAGCTATAATTGAAAGGCTTAGCACTATTAAGGCATTACTTTCTTGCAAAATGACTGTTGGCAGCTCAGTGGCTCCTCATGTTCATAAGATGAAACGTCATCTTGAAGATCTTGAAAGGCTTGGTCTTAATATTGAGCAAGATTTTGCCATTGATATCATTCTCCAATCTTTACCAAAAACTTATGGTGGTTTTGTTATGAACTATAACATGCATGGCATGAACAAAACTGTTTCTGAATCACATGGGATGCTTAAGATTGCTGAGAAGAACCTCAAAACTACTAAGGATGTTCTAATGGTTAATAAAAGGAAAGGTATGAAAAGGATGGGAAAGGGTAAGTGCAAGATCAAGGCTTCTAAAGGTTCTCAAAAGCCTAAGCCTAAGCCTGCATCCCAAGCAAAACCACCTAAGGAGGGAATATGCTTTTCTTGTAACGAGTCGGGCCATTGGAAAAGAAATTGCAAACTCTTTATGGATTATCTAAAGTAGAAGGGTAGTGCGACTACTTCTTCAGGTATTCATGTTATGGAATTCAATTTATCTACTTCTGATTCTTGGGTATTAGATATCGGTTCTAGATCTCATATTTGTACTAATGTGTAGGGTCGAAGAAGGAGTAGAATCTTGGCTAAAGGTAAAGTGGACCTACGAGTAGGCAATGGAGAAAGAGTTGATGCTTTAGTTGTAGGAACTTATGATTTAACTTTACCTAGTGGACTTGCTTTCAGTTTGGAAAACTGTTATTATGTACTAGCTATGAGCAGGAATATTATTTATGTTTCTTGTTTGGACAAGAATTGTTTTGAATTTATTATTAGGAATAATAAATGCTCCATTTATCATGATAATGTTTTCTATAGATATGGTCCATGAAATCATGGTCTTTATGTTTTAGACATAGAAGACACAAATGAAAAGTCCATCAATAACATTAACACAAAGAAATTTAAATCTAATGATTTAAACACAACCTATCTTTGGCATTATCGTTCAGGTCACATAAATGAGAAACGCATTTCAAAAGTCCATTAACATGGAATTTTGAAGTCATTTGATCTTGAATCATTTGAAATGTGTGAGTCTTGTTTATTAGGGAAAATGAATAAGACACCCTTTACTAGAAATACTGAGAGGGCTAATGACTTATTGGGCCTTATACATTCTGATGTATGTGGTCCATTAAGTTCTACTGCTAGAGGAGGTTATCAGTACTTTATTACTTTCATATATGATTTTAGTAGATATGACTATGTCTATCTAATGAAACACAAATATGAATCTTTTAAAATGTTCAAATTTTCAAAAATGAAGTACAAAATCAACTTGGTAAGAATATTAAAGCACTAAGATTTGATTGAGGTGGCGAATATTTAGCCAAAAATTTATTGATCATCTTAGAGATTGTGGAATAGTTTCACAATTAACTCCACCAGGAACACCACAATGGAATGGTGTATCTGAATAGAGAAATCAAACTTTATTAGATATGGTTTGATCTATGATGAGTCAGACAGATCTTCCAATCTCCTTTTGTGGTTATGCTTTAGAAACTGATGCATTCCTTTTGAATAGAGTTCCATCAAAGGCAGTTGAAAAGACACTATATGAGATATAGAATGGGAAAACTCCCATTTTATCCTTTCTTAAGATTTAGGGATGTGAGGCTTATGTGAAGCGTCAAATTTTAGATAAATTAGTACCCAAATCAGAAAAATTCCTTTTTGTGGGATATCCTAAAGAAACCAAAGGATATTACTTTTATAATACGTCTGAGAACAAAGTATTTATTGCTTGGGATAGTGTTATTTTGGAACAAGAACATATTTCCAAAGGAACTAGAGGGAGTAAAGTATAACTTAAAGAAATTCAAGAACCATAGAATAACATTATACCATATACGGAACCTCCATTGGATCAACAAGTAAATGTTAAATCTATATAAGTACCACAAGGTCTTAGAAGGTCTGGTAGGACACGTCAAAATCCTGAGAGATATGGATTTATCATATCAGATAATAAGGATATGATGTTTGTGGATCAAAGTGAGCCCACAACCTATCGAGAGGCCATGGAAAATCCAGA
Source organism: Mallotus repandus (assembly GCA_949671775.1). Lineage (NCBI taxonomy): Eukaryota > Viridiplantae > Streptophyta > Magnoliopsida > Malpighiales > Euphorbiaceae > Mallotus > Mallotus repandus. The sequence continues at coordinate 20,475 of CATIWM010184916.1, forward strand.
CTCTGATAAATGTTTAGAGGCCATAAAATAAAAAATGCAATCCATGTATGATAATCAAGTATGGACTTTGATTGATCCACCTGAAGGTTTAAAAACTGTTGGGTGCAAATGGGTTTTTAAAATGAAAATTGACATGGATGGCAATGTGCATACCTATAAAGCAAGACTAGCTGCAAAGGGTTTCAAGTAAACACTGGTATAGACTATGATGAAACCTTTTCACCAGTTGTTATGCTTAATTCCATTCGAATTCTCTTTGCCATAGCTACATACTATAATTATGAGATATGGTAAATGGATCTCAAAACAACATTTCTTAATGGAAACCTCATTAAGGATGTGTACATGACATAACAAGAGGTTTTTGTCAATCTTGAGAATTTTGGAAAGGTTTGCAAGCTTCAAAGATCCATTTATAGATTAAAGCAAGCTTCTCGGAGTTGGAATCTTCATTTTGATGAAGCTGTCAAAGAGTTTGGATTCATCAAGAATGAAGATGAGCCTTGTGTTTACAAGAAAGTTAGTGGGAGTGCGATAGTTTTTCTAATGCTATATGTTGATGACATATTACTCATTGGAAATGATATCCCTACTCTACAAAATGTTAAATCATAGTTACAGAATTGGTTCTTAATGAAAGACTTAGGTGAGGCTGCCTATATTTTAGGCATCAAGATCTATAGAGATAGATCTAAAGGCTTATTGGCCTAAGTCAGAGCACTTACATTGATAAGGTACTGAATTGGTTCAATATACAAAACTCTAAAAGAGGATTCTTGCCAATGTCCCATGGCATTAGTCTTAGTAAGACTCAGTGTCCAAAGACACAAGATGAGGGAGACCGCATGAGTAATATTCCATATGCTTCTCCTATTGGATCCATCATGTATGTCATATTATGCACTCGACCAGATGTCTCGAATGCCTTGAGCATAATGAGCATATATCAGTTAGACCTAGGTGAAAGTCACTGGATAGCAGTTAAAAATATCCTTAAGTACTTGAGAAGGACTAAAAATGCATTTTTACTGTATGGTGGCAGGAAGATGAGGTAGTTGTAAGTGGTTATATAGATGCTAACCTTCAATCTGACAAAGATGACTTTTAATCATAGTCAGGTTATGTGTTTTGTTTAAATGGAGGTGCATTGAGTTGGAGAAGTTTAAAGCAAGACACCATTGCCAATTCTACAACATAATTTGAGTACACAGCTGCCTCAGAGGCTGCCAAGGAAGCTGTATGGATCGAGAAGTTCATAACTGGATTAGGAGTTGTTCCTAGTATATCAAATCTAGTGGGCTTGTATTGTGATAATAATGGAGCCATAGCATAGGCTAAGGAACCCAAAACACATCAATAATCTAAACATATACTCAGGCGTTATCATCTCATTAGAGAGATTATTGAGAGAGGAGACGTGAAGATATATAGAGTACCAACAGATGACAATGTTGCTGATCCACTAACTAAGCCTCTTCCACATGCTAAGCATGAGAGTCATACTAGGTCAATGGGTATGAGAAACAATATTGATTGGGCCTAGTGCAAGTGGGAGATTGTCAGTGTTATGCCCTATGCCAGATATATAATGGCTATACTTTGACTTTGTCATATTTCTATTTTAACAATAAAGAGCCTTTTTTATTATTATTGGCTAATTATAGTATTATCCTTGATTAGTTAATTCTACTAAGATCATCAAGTAGGTGACTTGATAGTAAAACTTTTAGATGATACTTTAATTCCAATCTAAATATCCCTAGTCGATTATTATTGTGGGAACAATAATGAATAAAGACTGGTATGAGGTTGATTGATGATTAAATTTTACTGATCATGTATATGAAATATAAAGTCAAACTCATAGGTACATATTTAGAGAAATGATGTACTTGATCGACCCACTATGAGAATACCATATGGATTATTGTCATAGGTGATTCTCATCATAGTAGTATTATTTGACTCCTTTGACCTGAGATCACCATGGTTTCTTACATGATAAGTTCTATATTTTAACACATCCCTACACCATACTTTAACTAGATGGTAAAACATGTTAAGATTGGATATAGAATGAGTTGTGTGAGGAATGTGAATGATTAAGATGGAATTTGTCCCTTTATTTTGAGAAGATATATATTGGGCCCCTCAATGAGTTAAACTGAAGAGAAATGCATGGCCATGCTAGAATGATAAAGAGTTATCGGTATCAGTCTACTTGGGATTGAGAAACAATATGATTGAACAATATAAGGATGACATAATCCATGCCTTATGTTCAATCAGGATATCATGTGACAAAAGGACTATAGTACACGTTGTGTATTAGGTTATTTCGGATTATCGGGTTTCACATAACTTGGGTAATCATAATGTCTTGCTAGAGACCAATTATGACTTATGGGCTAAAATGGGAATTTTAGGTCCACTGCCAATGTTATGTGAACCTACAAGGTCGCACACTTAGAATAGGCCCAAAGCAGACCTGGATTAATAAGCCCAATAATTATCTTTATGGAAAGATTAAATAAATAAGTAAATAAGTAAAAATATATATATATATATATAGACCAATTATGACTTATGGGCTAAAATGGGAATTTTAGGTCCACTGCCAATGTTATGTGAACCTACAAGGTCGCACACTTAGAATAGGCCCAAAGTAGACCTGGATTAATAAGCCCAATAATTATCTCTATGGAAAGATTAAATAAATAAGTAAATAAGTAAATATATATATATATATATATGTTAGTATTTATTTATTTATTTTCTAATTTATTTTAGGTAAGAGTTATCTAAAATAAATATGAAATAATTTTAATTTGGAATTAGAATCAAAATAGAAAAAGGAAGTTTAGACTTACCAAAACTGTTTTGGTAAGTGGAGATGTATGAAACCCTAAAAAGGATGGCTATATATACATCTTATTCTCTAGGGTTTACTAAGCTTATGCTAAGCCACTTTTTCTCCTCCTTCTTCCTACACTTCTTATGTGAAAAGAAAATACATAGAGAGTTTTTGTGTTGTGGGACAACAAAGGTTCTAGCAGACCTGCTTTGCTTTGGATCACCTAGTTCGCGTGGATACCGTAGAGGGCATGATCTTTTGGTGACATCTCAATCTGATAAAAAGTGTATGTAAAGCTTAAGGTAGGGTGTCACTAGTGTGAACCCCCTCTCATCATTCCAACAATCTTGCCTTAAGATCGCCTTGGTAAGTGATTGGAAATCCTCTTAATAAATCTAGTTTGAATTACATGGATCCGGGTTATGGATTTTTTGGTTAAAAGTTTGCTGCGTTTCTGATCACAAAACCCAACAGCTGGCCTACTAGAATTCTTGCTAAACATTACATTGCTCCATAAAGATAGTGTAACAAAGAAAAACAAAGGCATGCACTAGGTTCAGATCATTCAAATTAGATACGAGAAGTGAAGAGTTCTATTCATTGCCTTTCAATCTAAGCAAGTTCTTCCCTTTTATATGATGTGTTACAGGTTGTTGGAGATATGGATGGAGTAATGGGATACAATCAGCTAGTTAGCATTGATTATGGTAGTTATGTGGGACAACACAGAAAAAAAAAGTTATTTATAGTGTTTTATTGATGAATGATCAATTGTTAATGTTCTTTACACTTTTTAAATACTTATTTATACATTCACATGATTATTAATGATGGTAATGCGAAAATTGAAATCAATTTTAAATATTGTATATAGTTTTGTTTTTTTATACATGTTAATGACTTAAATGGCGAATAGGTAGTAATAATTATATATTAGAACTTAATATTATTACTTTAATAATAATAATAATAATAATAACAATAATAATAATAATAATAATTATTATTATTATTATTATTATTATTATTATTAAATAGTGACTATTTTTAATGACAGTAATAATTTTTGCTATTAAAATAAAATAATAACGACAGGCAATGCTTTCCTGTTGTTAAATACTTTTAATAGGAGAAGCACTAACGATGAGCCACAACAGGATTTTTCCCATCGTTAAAAATGTTTAACGAGAGTAATGGAACCTTTAGCGAGGGTATTAACTCTAGTTAAACATCATTTTTCTTGTAGTTGTAGCTGAGGTTCTCAAACTTGATGATTTCTCTCCTAAAACTTGATTTGATGCATATGGACTTCAACCTAACTATTTAGTACATTTAAATAAAGCTACAATAGGAATCGTGAAAACTTATATTGTATATCCAAATGTAATTTGTAATATATACATATACATGAATACATATGGAACTAAAATAACAATGGTAACTAAATGTGATAACTAATTGTTAGAGTTTTAAAAATATACAAACTATAGTGATTATCCTATCACCCTACCTCAAGTTGTATGGGGGATGAGTGCACAAACAACTTGGTTCAAAGACGGTTGAATTGTTACTTCGGTAATGACTTGGTGTGAATTTCAACAATCTGATCCTTAAAGCTGAGCTATCAAACTTACATGGCATTTGTGGAGACTTTATTACGAACAAAATAAAAATCAATCTCAAGATGCTTTAAACAGGAGTGAAAGATAAGAGTAAAAGTTAAATAAGTGGCACTGAGATTGTCACACCATAAGGTAGGTTTACTAAAAAGAAGTTGAAGTTCTTTCAATAAGGAGCACAACTAATGTAACTCATTAGTGGTATATGTGATGGCTCGGTACTCTGCTTCAATAGAGGATCATGCTACTGTATGTTGTTTTTTTATACCCCATGTGATTAGGTTCTTGCCAATATAGATAAAGAAGCATGTGGTGGACTTTCTATCATCTAAGTCACCACCTTAATCGGCATCACTATATGTCGAGACTTTAAAATGAGAAGAGGGTTGAATAAGTAAACCATGATAGACAGTACCTTTTAAGTAATGTGAGATGCATTTGATGGCCTACCAATGATCATTAGTTAAAGCATGCTTGTACTTTGACACCTTGTTCACCGAGAAAGATATGTTTGGGCGAGTAATACATATATATTAAAGTCCACCTACAATGCTGCGGTAGAAAGAGGGATACGAGTATGGTGTACCAACAATCAAGAATTTGTAATTGGTGAAGGAGGGAGTAGTTACTGGATTTGCATATGTCATATTTGTCTTCTTTAACAACTCTTGTACATATTTTGTTTGATGAATGAGCATGCCCGATGGTCTTGTGGTGACCTCAAGTCCCAAAAAATAATTCATGGCAAAGCGTTGTTAAAGAGAATGGATGAATGTGGACATAAGGTGTGGATTTGTACCTGTTAGGAAGATATCATCTACATATATGAGACAATATAAATGAACTGATCCGTGATGATAGTAGTACAATGAGCTGTTACTTTTCAAGCTTGTGAAACCCAGATGTAGACGGCGGGGTTTAGCGCGCGCCCAAGTTTATTGCAACCGCGACACTGTTTGAGCTCAGGGCTCTAGGGAACACACTAACCATTGTCACAAAGACATGGCGTGGAGATGAGGAGTCGCCACCCAGGGTAATAAC
>CATIWM010184931.1:0-10759 GCA_949671775.1 Mallotus repandus
CAAGTTTTCTTAATTCTGATTCTTGATCATCTTTCTAAGAAATCTGAGTTCTAGCCTTTTTCTTAGGGGTTGTTGCTGAATTGTTAATGGGGTTTTCATGTTAATGTGTTGGGGGTTCAAATATAAAGAGGGGTTCTCAAGATTATTCATGGAGGTTCCATATCAGTTACTGAGCTATGATACATATGGAATGCAAATTAACACCCTTGATCATTTGAACCCCAACCCACGCTCTCAAGAAAAGTTCAAATCAGATTCAAATTTAGATATTGAAAACCTTCACCTCATGTTTAGTTAGTTCAAACAACCAAAACTATAAGAAAACTTTTACCCCTTGAATCAATAACAAATAAGCAACAAAGGCTATAAAGAAGACATCATAATCTATAGCCTGAAATATAGATTAATAAGTAAGAAAATGTTCACCACAAACACAAAGGTTTGATAAGAACACATGGTTAACCAATAACTAAAAAGAAAGTACTCTATTTTGAGTCATTCATCCATAACTGTCAGCTCTCCCTTTACAAAGAATTAGTTTGGTTTATATAGGAACCAAAGTTGAGTCCATAGCCTAGCATTATTTTATTCCTAAGATTATTCACAAGCCATTCAACCAAATCCAAATTAAAGAAATTACCGTTATTTGAGGCAAACAACAATTGTCTCGGGATTAATTTCGCATGCATTCAGTCCCTTAGGGCATGAAGCACTATTTCATATATTTCCCCACATCTAGCACAACTAACAGACGCAGTCAAGTGATGCCTACCTCTTTCAATGTTTGTGAGTAGGCGATCTTGAGCAGCTAACCAAATATAAGTATGAATATGTTGTGGACCACTCCACCTCCATACTAAATTCCAAATGTTGCTACTCCTTGACATATTCGAATCTAACAGATCATACACTGATTTAGTAGAGAATTTTCCTGATGGAGATAAACCCCAGTACACTTGATCAATTCCTCTTTCATTAGCAAGTGGTTGATAAGCAACTATTTAAAGTAGAACTTGTTGTGGTAATAAGTCCGCAAAAAGAGGCCAATTCCACTCATACTATTGATTAACGAAGTAGCATATTTCCATATTCATTTAATTATCTGGAATCTTTTGTGTCGCTAATTCAATAAGCGGCCTATCTAAAACCCATGAGTCTAACCAAAATTTAGTTCTTCTGCCATTACCAACTAACCACTGCATGCCCAACAATATATTTTCCCAAACCCCTTCAACTGCTCTCCATAAAGCTAAGAAATTCCTGTAAGCCAACTGCTTTTGACTTCTATCAAAACCATATTTAACAATGCATACTCGAACCCATATTTTTTCTGGCTGATCTAACATAGAGTAACTAACCTTCATGAGTAGAGCATCATTCATTCTCTTGAGATCTTTCAAACCTATATCCCCATGCTCTTTTAGCCTGCACATTGTATTCCAGTCAATGAGATTAAACTTCCTCCCATTGTCATTTTCCCTACCAACTAAAATTTGTGACAACACTTTTCTACTTGGTCAGTCACATATGATAGCAACTTCACTGTTTGCAAAGCATATATAGGAACAGACATCAACACAGACTGGGCCAATGTAATCTGACCCGCTAGTGAGAGAGTTTGGCCATGCCACCCTGATAGTCTTCTTTGAATCTTTTCAATAATACCACTATACTTCTTTTTATGAAACTGGAATTAAGCATTGGCATGCCTCTAAATATGTGCCCAAGTCAATAGTTGGAGAGATCCTAAGTCTGCTTGAAAGTGTTGCAACCTTTTGTGAACTTGTATTCCCTGAGAAAAACACTTTTGAATTATCCAGATTTATGATCTACACAGAGCTAATGTAGAAAGACTTGAGCATAAAGTCCATCACCTCTAATTGATTAATTGAAGCCTCACCAAATAACAATAGATCATCTGCAAAGAAAGGATAAGATAAGGGTGGTCTATCCCTACTCAACTTCACTTTTTTCCACTCTGTGCTTTCCACCTTTTGTAATATATTGGGCCAATCTTTCCATATATAATACAAAAATATAAGGCAAAATTGGATCACCCTGTCGAATATCCTGAGACGACTTAAAAGGTTTTGTTTTCTCTCCATTCTATAATAATCCCATAGAGGATGAGGTGATGCATTGCATGATAATATTGGTCAAACTCATAGGCAAGTCGACATCTACCATTGTTTCAAAAACAAACTCCTATCTGAGCATATTTTATGCCTTTGAGAGATCAATTTTAATTGCCATAGAACCCATGGAACCCTTCCTCTTTTTTTCATTGAGTGTATGACCTATTGTGCCAAAATTATATTGTCTATTATATTTCTCCTAGGAACAAAACTTGTTTGGGCAGGCCTTATTAGCTTAATAGGAGTAACTTTATTTTGTTCACTCAAATTTGGTGATAGTTTTGTATATAACAATGCACAAGCTTATTGGCCAAAATTCTTTAAATGAGGGAGCATTCTCTTTTTTGGGGATGAGAACTATCAATGTGCTATTCACCTCATCGATTCACTATTGTCCTGTGAACACTTCACAAACCTACAAACTAACCCACTAACCCAAGTCCACTGAAATTGAAAGAAACCAATATGCAACCCATCAACTTCCGAAGCTTTGAAGGGCTTCATATCGAAGATTGCTCTTCGAACTTCATCATCAGTTACCTCCACCTATAATTCATTTAAATCATCATTGGTATTACAAGGAAGAGATTATTACTCACAAAAGTGGAGTGCACATCATCAAGCTTGCTATAAATTTTTTTGAAAAAATTAATAGTATATTACTTCATTAGCTCTAGATCATCTAGAATGTTCTCATCTTCATCTTTTATTTGCTCAATCCGGTTACGTTTCCTTTTGGTCATTGTTAAATGGTGAAAGTAAGTCTTGTTTCTCTCCCCCAAGTATCCAATCTACCCAAGATTTTTGCATCCAATAAATCTCCTCTTGCGTAAGCACTTCCTGGAGTCCCTTTTTCAATTCTACTTCTAAATTAAGTAGAGTTGTGGTTTGATTCCACTACGATGCTTTTTGAACCCCTGATAGCAGAGCCAGAAGTTTGCTTTTACATTTGAAGATATTCCCAAAAGTTTTCTTGTTCCTTTCCATGACAACTCTTGTAAATTCTTTTACTGCGTGATAGTAATTAAATTGTGGTCTCCAATTCTCCTTCAATACTCTTTGAAAATCTTCATGTAAGACCCTTGCAGCTTGAAACCTAAAAGGTCTAGGTCCTAATAATGTGGGATCTTTTGATTCATGTTTGTGTAAGGAGTGGCTTGTGATCATAATGGATTTTTGGCAGATAAAATACTATTGTATCTGGATACTTAGCTCTATCTAACCTCTCAAATAAGCAACCCCTTACTCAAGTAAATTGAGGTCCCATATATCCCAAATTATACATACATGTATCATCAAACCACCTTTTAAATAAATTGCACACTCCCAGCCTATTAACCGACCCCCTTTGGCGCTCAGATGCATGAATAATAGCGTTGAAGTCTCCGCCTATAAGCCATGGCTCAACCATATTTGCATGCAATCTGTAGAGTTCATTCCACAGAGATTTGTGAATCATAGGATTAGGACTTGCATAGACCAAAGTGAGAAAGGGCATTAACATAGCACCCTGTCTTATCGTAATGTGTATAAATTGCCAGTGACTTCAACATCAAAATTATGATTCCATAGCACTCAAATACCACCAAAAAAACCTCTCACCTCCACTCTATGAGATCTTTCAAAGCGACTTTTTCGAATAAAAGCATCAGCACAATCTCCACTTACTCTGGGCTCAAACAAGGCAACGACATTAACATTATTATTTCGCACTAAAGCTTTGAAGGCTCTAACAAAATTCGAAGATGACACCCCTTGACAGTTCCAACACATTAGCTTCAAATCCATAGAAAAATACTCAAAAAGAGTTAAAAGTGTTCCACAACACTAATGTTCTATCTCAGTCTCGGGTACAACAGACCCCTCATTCTCTACATCCAAATCATAATTATGCACAAGACTCTAACATTCAACATATTGTTAGGAGGATCACTTCAAATGATAAAACTATCAATGAATGGTAAATTATATTATTTACTATTTTAGTCAAAATAAGAAAGCTCCTAACTCAAAACTAACCCCAAGAAGAGCCATAGTAGCGAAGATATCTTCATTTCATTCTTAACATCTATTAGAATTTAAGCACATTGTTTAAGATGAGTTTAAAAACTCTAAAAGCTTTTTAATTACTTCTCATTTTAGCTTGTCCGATCTCCGATTAAAAGTCATAAAGACCCAATCATTCAAATTTGATTGAAGTGCGACACACTCGCTTATTCAAATCACACCTACGGGCAACAAGAATTAATAGAATTATTTTCAATTTCTAAGGATTATATATTACCATCAGTAAAACCTCTACTAATCCTATGCTGGGCAAAAAATAAAAAATAAAAAATAAAAAAATAAAATCCATCAATTTGGCAAAGCAATTTATTGCATAGAACAAATGAGTGGAAAATCCTAATACTCATAATAATTTATCTTGGCCAAAAGGAGGAACAAAGAGCTAACAGATCACCCATTCCGACTAAGAAAAAGAGAGTAATTGGAGAACATGGGAGTCGGTTTATCACTTTTGCCACTGCCTACTCCAAGGGAGTCATAAAATTGTTTCTTTAGCTCTTGGAAAGTTCTCGGCTGCGATTGGCAGCAGCAACAACAGCATTCATAAACATTCCACGGAATCCGCCTTTCTCCAATTCATGAACGCCAGCTATAGTCGTCCCTCCAGGTGATGTAACATCATCTTTGAGCTGACCTGGATGCTTCCCAGTTTTTGTAGCCATAGATGCTGCCCCTAACACCTGCAAAAGAAACACAAATTTCATTTTAAGTAAAGGGCAGTCCTTATTTAAAGTGGCATATAGAATTAAAATAGCCAGCATAATATACTTTGCTAATGATCATTTTAAGCTTTTTTTAAAAAAGGGACAGAGTTCTTCTAGTGTTTATGGAGTTGCTGCAACAGCCAAATTCATGATTTTAAAGGCATTTGAATGGGTAGAAACAACTAGCCCCACTTAATATTGCTTTTCAAACCTCTGAAAAAAAACCATCTTGATAATTATCATCTAAAGGGTTCTAAGACACATTTCTCAAATGTTGTCACTGCATGCATGGTGGGTGCTTCAGAACATACCACTGATCCAAATATATTTACCCACTAATAATCAGACAAATTAACTTAACCATAGATATTACCCCCAACCAAGTTTCAAAGTGATCTCTCTTTTTTTTAATTTTTTTTTTAATTTTACACCCTTTTTCTCTCCAACATAAGAATTTCATTGTTTAAGCAATATAAGTGAATTCTGCAATTAGTGCCGATAAAATATATCTAGTTTCAACAAACTTAAATGGTAAATTTTTGCATTCAGTTTACTACACTTTCCCTGCAATATGAAAAGTCTATCACTGAAAATCTAATGAATTCTGTGACTGGTGCCAATGATATCTAGCCACTGCCGAGCTGTAGCGCACACAAATTTTCAAAGACTCCTATTTCTTTGCTCTCTAGCCCCTTAAGTAGGTTAATGTAAACACAACTGTATCACAGGTGAAGGCGATTAACATCCTAATGCATAAGATATTACCAAACAGCAGGACATTTTAAGCACAAATTACCATCACAATAATAACTCACCGTTTGGGAAGCTAAACTCAAGGCAAGTTCTCGGGGTAGACCTGCAGCCACTCCTCCATCAGCCAAAGCTTCAATTGCTAAAAATATGTATGCTGGACCACTGCCACTGCTCAATTTAAGGAAATGCAGTGGTACCATTACATCAGAAACAGCAGTAATGCCAGTCTATGATATTATTATGTCTGAAAGAACAACAGAAAGACATGGATGCATTCTGTGCCTGCTTGATATATATTGAACTCTAGTCAAGAAAAAATTTGACCAGAACCTTGTAGATAAACGCTAACAAAAAGGATCCTGTGTGATGAACATTGATCAATGTTATTCTGTTTAAAAAAACAAGTATGATACCTTAGGCCAGTGATTGCATCAAACAATTTCTCATCAGCTCTCCATATCTTACCAACTGACCCAAATAATTTAGCTATTAGTTCTCCATCTTCTTCAGTTGCAGCTCCACCCAAGCTCATTACTGTTCAAAAAAAAGCATATTAGAGACTGCCACTTTCACACAATACATGCACAAGAAAAATAACATATGAAAAAATTGCAAACTGAGAAGAAACCAGAAGAATTTCAAGAGAGAGCAAGAGAGGAGAAAAAAAGTAAAAACTTTTTTTTTTTGCTATAGTAAATAATTTTTATTCAATTATTTTGGATCAGTTTGATAGAAATGCAATTAAATGGGTACAATTTGTCTACAGTTACCTATATTAAAAGCATTGAATAATTTCCAATTAATTGGTTTTGGTAATTTTTACCAAAGTGTACCCATTTAATTGCAAATGATAAATTTGACATTGTTTGGTCATAAGCATAAACTAAAGGATATCAAGCAATGGAGTTTTGCATTAACATACAGCAAAGAAGAAAGTATATATAAAATAGCTGGAAATATCAGAGACAAAAAACTATAAAGCGATTCTAGGACAAAATTTAATCAAGGCAAATTGCCATCTGAGCACATTTAGAAATTGGCAACATATCATGATAATTTTCATTTACATAATACATGTATTGTCACTTGATAAAAAAGCAAGACTAAAGTAACATAAGCACTGTAATACAGGATTGTACCTGATGCTGCCTCACCGACAGCAGCAGGAGTATTTGGCATCACCCTAACAAATCGGCTATGGCCAGCCCACTCCTAAACCAAACCAAAAAGAGATGTTACTTTATTGAAGTATACGGGAGTCTGAAAATTGAGAACATAAAAGTGCATCAAAGACATGAATTTAAATGCACTACAAGACACAAGCAAATCAAACTCATCAAGTACAAAATGAGAATCTTACTCAATACTATTAAAGAAGAAATTAATGAAATGATAGATTAAACTTCTCAAGCCAAATTCCCCCACAGAGGGAAAGGAAAAAGATACGATAGACAACTTGTATGGATGGACAAACGCTATGCCATTGTCCCCATTTTGAAGGAAATTTCTTACTAATTTTTACAGTACCGAAACTTGGCTAATTAATTGAAACACAAAAAAAGAAAAGGAATTTAATGATATAAGTGGTAATAAAAAGAGAAACCTAATACCTGGGAGCTGCATTTACCAACTATAACTTAGCTTTTTCTGAAACCTAATACCTGGGAGCTGCATTTACCAACTATAACTTTGCTTTTTCTTACTCTCATATGCACAGGCTAATCTAAGTTAGACCTAGAGTTTGAAATTATAAGAAAATATGATCTTGCTTTTCTCAGCTCCAACAATTAGCAAACTATTGATCACAGTATTCTTCTAAATATCGAACACTCAAAATGTTTCTCATGCAGTGGTTCAGTGCTGGTTCATTTATTGGCTGCAATTTGCTGAGTGCATATGCATTTAATGAATGAAGAAAAAAGTAAAATGTATTTTCATCATTTAATGAATGAAGAAAAAAGTAAAATGTATTTTCATACACTTGTCGGTTGTAGCTTTAAGAATAGGATAATACTGTATCCGAGAAGCATCCTAAGGAAAACACAGGGTTGTGTGACATAAGTGCATTGAGAATATAGAAAAGCACCCCTAGAAGGCGTAGAAGCTGGCAAAAGGGAATCAGAGAGAGGAAGAGGGAAAAGAGAAGTATAATGCCTAAAAGGAGGATAAAAAAAGGGGACCTATAGCAAAGAATTCAATTATAAACTGTGATAAACAAACATAGCCTCATGTGCTTGAAACCGAGAAAAACATTAACAATGCTAAAAGCAAAGTAGGTGTAACTCTTAGATACTTCCAATTCCATCAGTAAGAAAATGCTATAACTATAAATCAGACATGTTAAATCCCTCATCGATGCATTTTAGTTGCACTGCACAAAAATTGACATGAATCATGATCCAGGATATTGGCATAGATTGAGAACTAAATACTAATAAATCAAGTATACGAACCTGCAAATCTTTCAATTTGGTTCCAGCAGCAATTGAAACCAGAAGCTTCTTCTTTGTGAGAACTGGCCTAAGTTGCAGGACCACATCTTTAACTGCATATTAGAAATAAATTTTTAAGACACGGGAAAAATTATAGTATAAAAGTAGTGTTCAACATTAAATAAGCATGAAAAGCCCAAAATGCAAAGAATCCATGCCAAAGAGACACTACGACAGTCAAAGTGAACCCATCAACCTCAAAGACAATCATTTGTACTTTGACAACATTTATATTTTCATTCTATTAAAATTCAACACTTCCTTCTGTATTTTGGGACACTTAATTCCGCCGTTACAGCTTCAATTTACATCATTCTACCTCTATTATCCCCTTCATCTGGCTTACTACTCAAATCCATTCATGTATCCACCCACATCATCAGTGTATCTAAAAAGTCAACACTCAGTATGTCCTCAATCAGTCATCCCAAGCACAACTTATAAAATTTGACATGCTCAAAAATTGTCGCAAAAGTATGAAACGTATGATCATGTAGCACTTTATATCATATGCATCTACAAAAGCATACATACCAACTTGGGGTTTTACAGAGAATATCACCACATCGCTATCTTCAACTACCTGTTTTCAATTTTTTTTCAAGTAAAAAAAATTAAATCATATAATGAATTAAAAGAAGAATAAAATTATAATTAATTGAGGACTAAAGAAGCAAAAAATAATCATTATAATTACATCTTGATTGCAAGGGAGAATTTTGACGCCGAAGGATTCGAAGACAGAGCAGCGATTGGGATTGGAGTGAAAAGTACGGATGCGAGAAGGAGGTAAAACGCCTGCTTGAACTGCTCCTTTTGCTATGCTTTCAGCCAATTTTCCAGCTCCGATGAAACCTACTCTGTATGTCTCAGTCGGAATCGGAACTATCTCCATAGTTACCGGTGACTGCAGTGTAAAGAAGCAGAAATGAAGATGCTTTTATGTGACAACTGTCAGGTATTTCAGTTCAGCTTAAACTCGATAAGTACTCGCTCCCGTCGGATTCCTACACATTTCAAACTGCTCTACCTTTGCTTCTTTCTAATTTCTATTGTTAATTTCCATAAACACGCTTGAGATTTCAGATTATGTCCATTTACGTCCTCATTTTCGACTAAATCGGTTATATATTTTTTGCAATTTATTGTTTAACCAATCATGAATTGGTGCTTTGCACATACTGTGTGTAGTATCTATATTTTAAAATAATTAATTAAATAATTTTAATAAATTAAAATTACAATTTAATTACATATAAAATAAAACTTAAAAAATTATAACAATAAATTTATTTTATTAATTTTTAGTAAGTGTACATATCAATTTTGATATGATTTGAGTTTCTGTAAGCACCTAATTTCGATATGATTTAAGTTTGGATGTGATAAAAGACTCGATAAAGAAAATCGACTGTAAAATTAAATTTATTGAATTTAATTTATTAATTTTGAACTAGGTTGTAAATTCTTTTTAGGTTATATTTTTAAATTTTATTTATTTATTTATTTATTTTTATATATTTAAAAAAAACTTTAAAAATAAAAATGAAAAAAGAAAATTCAAAAAAGAAGAAAAAAGAGTAAGTTTTAAAAAAGAAAGGAAAATAAATTAAAAAAAAAAAGAGGAATGGGCCGATTGGCCCATTCAATTTGCAAATTGAAAATGAAATGAAAGTTGCTAACTTTTGGCCTAAAGTAAACAAAAATCGTGGATTGGCCAATTAGTGGTCAAATTAGCCATTTTTCTTTACTTTCTCCGATCGGAAATTCACATTTCCGACCGAAGAAAGAGGCCTACATTTATTTATTTATTTATTTTTAATTTTTTATTCGTTGTTATTTTGTTTTTTTATAAGTATATCGTTAAATATAGTTTTTATTAGGTAAATAATAAAATAACTTTTTATCATGTACTCAACTTAGGGATATATGGTGTGTTTTTATATATATAAATGATTTTTTCTTTTGAGGGGTTTCTGGCTTCTTAATTTTTTGTCCTACTTTTTTTATTTTAGCAGTGAGCCAAAACATGGTCATTCTTCCTTTTATTTTTAACATACTTTTTTTTTAATTTCTGACCATAAATCAAATCAAAAACAAAATCTAAAAATTCACAAACAACACAAAAAATTACAGACTTTCATTAATGGTGATCACATTTTGAGGAGAATTAATATTACATCTCATTCTCAAATCTTCATCTCCTTCTTCGTTTTATTTTGATTTTGATTTTATTTTTTATTTGATTTTTATTTATTATTTTTCAATTATTTACTAACTAATTTTTATTTTTTTTAATGGATGGAATTATGTAAACATGTGAAAAGAACTGCATAACTCAAGAACAAGAATAAAAATTATTATACCGATTATTAATTTTTTTATTATTCATTTGTTTCATGTTTGTTTGTTTTCGATTGGAAAAATCAAATTTCAACCGGAAATATAACTATCAGTGTTTCATTTACTGTTTACTTCATTTTTTCATTCCCCTTTTAGTCTAGCTTTTGGTCCACAATTGTTTTGTTCCTTTTTGTTTCATTTCTTTTTCTATTTTTTATTATTTCTTTTGTTTCTCTTCTCGTCTGTTTATTTTTATTATTCTTTT
>CATIWM010184960.1:0-11490 GCA_949671775.1 Mallotus repandus
GAAGAAGATCATGTCTTTGAAAGACTAGAGAATGAAAAGTAAGAAAAGAAAAAAAATTATAGCGAAAGGAAAAAAAGAGAAGTGATACCTGGGTCCATCATAAACCCAACAAGCCTCATCCAAGAACCAAATAAAAGAGCATGGGCCGCAAAAAAGGAAAGCCCGCCTTTAAAGCCCAGAAGAAAGAACCTTCTTCTCCAAGCATTAACAACATGTGCATGAATATAGCCGACAACACATACAAGTCGATGAGGTAAGCAACAAGAGCATGCCCGACCTACAACGCCTGACTCTACAACAACCAGCAACACCTGAACAGTAACGCTGACCATATCTTTATGCAAACCACGCCTAGCCAAGGACAGTACCAAGAGGGAGCATGATCATGTGAGAAAGTACATTGTCAACTAAGCCCTAACACAGCAAGTAACGAGCATAAAAGGGTAGGCAAAACACACAAGTAGGTAAGAAACTCAATCTCCATCACTTCAGCCTCCTCTCTCTCTAGTTAGCTCTTCTAACTTAACCGTCGGAGTCGATATGCTGGGAACCCCTCAATGTGTCCTCTCACAAGGTTCTTATTCTCTTGCAGGCAACTCTTGAGATAGAAGACCAGAGATTATCAGTAGTGCGGCCAGCGTGGACTATGACAGTGCCACTAGGGAAAGATGGAGGCTAAACCAGCCAACAAACACCCCAAGCCACCCTCACCATACCTAAACCAATAATAATATTAACCTTACAAAGCTCCTTACAACCCACCCCATCAACCTAAGAATTTGAACCCATGACCCCGTCTATCGCCATCTCAATCATTACAGCACTCTAAGAACTTACTGCTGTTGTGCGTCACCTTAGAGATGTTACCAGAACTTGAAAAGTAGCCCACGTCGAGCATGATGGTAGAGCAGATGATGAAATCTAGAAAAGCCCCCCAGGTGATGGCGGAGACACAGCAAACCAAGTGAGAAAGGATACCCATGGAGTTGAGTGCCATGCTCACGGAGGAACCAAGAACACAGCACAAGTGAAAATGCTGGTGGATGAAGACGAATCTGCTAGGGTCACAGGACAAGTGGAAGCATACATGGACCCAGTATAACTAATGCAAATAGTTCAGCAGATCATCAAGAGAATGAAACTAGAAGGTGAGGGCAAAGGTTTCAATCTTCGGGATACTTTCCTTCTTTCTGATGTAATCCTGAATGAGCCTTTCTCGGATAAGTTCAAGATGCCTCCTTTAGGCTCATGTGACGGATCAACAAACCCCGTCAGTCACGTAAACACCTGCAGGACAACCACACTTATAATCCATCAAGGATTATGTCCTTTGTAAGGTTTTCCCTACGACGTTGAAAGGAGTAGCATAAGAATGGTACCAGGGGTTAGAGAGTTGTTATGTTACTAGCTTTGCTCAACTGTCCCAGATGTTCACTGCCTATTTTGTGACTTGCATACCAATTTGGAGGGTCGTCATGAATTTACAAAAGCAGTTCTAAAAAGAAATTGAATCGCTAAGGGATTTCAATGAGAGGTTCAATAAAAAAGTTGTGCAGGTTAATGATTTAGATATCCTCATAGCCATCAAGGCCTTGGCTATAGGAACCACCTACAGACCACTTTATAACTCCCTGACGTTGCTGCCTCCAATAACATTCCCCGAGTTAATGGTCAGGGCTTCTCTACACATCAGGCTAGAGAAATCGACAATAGCCAACGAAAATCGACCAAATTGGAGGAAACACATGGTCTCTGTCCACGACAAAATCCATGGAAAAGACGGGGATCCTAAGGAATAAGAGAGGAAGGAACCTGACTATAGGCAAGCAAGGGGAAGAGTAGAAGACAGGAAAATCGACAGGCACAATAGGCACCCTCCCTTTCGTATGAACCTATACCCTCAACATAACTACACCCCCTTTAATACGTCTAGGAGAGGAATATTGATGTGGATCAAGAAGACCAGAGAGTAGCTGAACTAGCTAAAGAGTACAGACTTGAGTTCCCTCAGAAATCGTGATAAATATTATGAATTTCATAGGGGAATAGGACATGATATAGAAGAATGTCTCCTACTAAAAGATGAAATCTAAAGACATATTAGAACAAGGCACCTCCAAAGATTTATGGGAGAACACAGAAGGGATGGACGTTCCCCCATAGGAAGGGCTGGTGATGAGAAAGGAAGGAAAAAGGAGGAGAGGAAACCCAGAGAAGAACTGAAAAGCAATCATAAACATGATCCTGATAGGTTCACCCTATGAAGGAGTCCCATACAAAAAAGAAAAAGGGCCAAAGGTGTTTACTCAGCAATCATTGGCCAGCAAGAACAGCAAGTTACCTTCTCAACAAAAGATAGAGCATGGCTAGATGGGCCACATGAAGATGCTCTAGTAATTGATGGGCAGGTAAGCAATACTTTGATAAAAAGATTCCATGTGGATGATGGAAGCGTTGTGAATCTGATGACTTTCAGTGTATTTAAAGCCCTGGGCAAATCTGTTGCTGATATAAGAAGAGTATCCAACCCCCTCGTGGGACTAGGAAGGACCTTTGTTCCTATCCAGGGATCTACCATTTTTATGTTGCAGCTAGGAGGAGACGGACATTTTAAAGAGTTCCTCATGGTTTTCATGGTGGTAGATATCCCATTCGCGTACAATGCTATCTTGGGGAGACCCTTCCTTTATGACACATGTGCCAGCACTTGCATCAGGTACCTTGCAATAAAAATCCCCATAAAATATAGAGAATTGTGCATCAAATGAAACCAGAAAGCATCTAGGGAAGCTTGCATGGTTGCCTTGTAAGCCACCACAGAGTCTCTACCCCTAAAAACCCTAAAGTCAAAGAGAATAGAAGAGAATCAACTAGAACCAGTAGGGAAAATGGTAAGCTAACCCATAGCAGAGGATAGAAAGGTGAAAATAGGAGATGAAATGGATAAGTCAGTGCACCAGGATATCCTATGGGTACTGAAACAAAAAGAAAAACTCATTTGCATGGTCTCCCAATGATATCTAGGGGATCAGCCCGGAGGTGATGACCCATAAGCTAAATGTAGACCCATCAATAAAGCCCATAAAGTAAAAAAAGAGAAGGCAAGCACCTGAAAGATAGAGAGCTATATGGGAAGAGGTAGACAAGCTCCTAAAGGCAGGTTTCATTAGGGAAGGATATTATCCTGAATGGTTGCCTAATGTGGTTTTGGTAAAAAAAAAAAAAGCTAATGGCAAATATAGAATGTGTGTTAATTTTACATATCATAACAAGGTTTGCCTGAAAGATAGTTACCCATTGCCAAATATCAACCAATTGGTAGATTCCACAGCCGAATACGAACTGTATAGCTTTATGGATGCCTACGTTGGATACCACCAGATCTGAATGAGTAAAGCAGATGAAGAAAATATGTTCTTTATGATGGACATGGGGATTTTCTGTTATAGAGCCATGCCTTTTGGTTCGAAGAATGCAGGGGCCACGTACCAAAGGCTAGTTAATGGAATGTTCAAGGATCAGATTGGGAAAATAATAGAAGTGTACGTAGATGACATGATAGTTAAAAGTAAGAAAGCCGAGAACCATGCTAGAGATTTGAATGAAGCTTTTGACATACTAGATGAGTTCGATATGAAGCTAAATCTGAATAAGTGCATTTTTGGGGTAATAGTAGGGAAGTTTCTGGGTTTCATGATCTCACAAAGGGGTATCAAGGAAAACCCTATGAAAATCAAAGTAGTAATGGAAATGGAGCCCTTTAAGACCGTCCGAGAAGTGCAAAGACTGAATGAAAGGATTACATCCCTTGGTCGTTTCATATCTTGTTCAGCCAAAAATGTCTCCCATTTTACAAAACATTAAAATGGCTCAAAATCTTCAAGTGGACGGAGGAATGCCAAAAGGCATTCAAGGAATTGAAATATTTCCTAGGATCACTACCTTTCCCTAGTAGACCCAAGCCAGGAGAGCCATTATATTTGTACTTGGCCACTTCAGAAGAAATAGTGGCATCAGTATCAGTGAGGGAAGAAAAGGAAGAAAAGTTCCCAATCTACTATGTCAGCAAAGCCTTAAAAGGAGTAGAAGTGAGATATTCAAAGATAAAGAAGCTTGTGTTCGCTCAAGTAATCTCCGCCAGGCGACTTCAACAATACTTTGAGGCATATCAGGTTGTGGTTCGGACAGATCAAACTTTATGCAATGTACTCCAAAAAGCAAAAACATCCGAAAGAATAGTGGAATGGACAATAAAGATAGGGGGATATGGAGTTATATATGAGCCCAGGAAAACCATGAAAGCACAGGTACTGGAGGATTTTATGGCAAAAAATGGGAAAACCCAGGAAAAAGCTGTTACCTCCTGGCAAACACCCTGGCACTTGTTTATAGACGAAGCAGCAGAACAAGAAGGATTTGGGGCAGGAGTTGTGATTAAAGGGCCATGCAGAATAAAGATTGAATACAACCTATGCTTATGCTTTAAGGCTTCCAACAATATGGCAGAGTACAAAGCCATGATCATCGGGCTTAATTTGGCTAAGGAAGTGCGGCCAAGAGCCATGGTAATACATAGTGATTCCTAGTTAATGGTCAGCCAAATGGAAGGACTATTCATTGCAAAAGAAAAAGATATCTCAAAGTACTTGTAGAAGGCCAGAGGGTTGGCAGAACAACTAAAGGAAGCAACAACTGAACATACCCTTGAACGGATATCGAGGGAATCGAATCAAGAAGTAGATTTATTGTCTAAAATAGCATGCAGAGAGGAAACCCCACCTCGAGGCATGCTGATAGAAACACTCTCGGAACCTACAATCCATAAAATGCCTGGGGTTCTTGTCATATAAGACATGGAATGGATGAAACCTATCATCGTATGGCTCGACTCAGGGGTTCTCCCAGAAGATAAAGAGGAAGCCAAGAAAATCCAGCGAAAGGCAACCATGTATTCATTTGAGGATGGAATATTGTTCAAAAGATCTACCATGCATCCTTGGCTGAGGTGTGTAACAAAAGAAGAAGAGGAGTATGTCATGAGGGAAATTCATAAAGGCATCGGTAGAGCCCATGAAGCTGCCAACACACTAGCCAGGAAGATCCTCCTGCAAGGATACTTCTGGCCAATCATAGAGGTAGATGATAAGGAGTTAGTGAGAAAATGCGACAAATGCCAGTACCATGGGAGAAACAATCACACACCCCTAGCCCCTCAGAAACAGTTACGCATCACCTGGCCCTTTATATAGTGGGGAATGAATATCCGAGGTCTATTTCCCCTGCAAAAGGATTGAAGAAGTTCCTCACACTAGCAATGGATCAGTTCACAAAATAGGTTGAGGCAGAACCTATAGCATCCATCACACAAAAGAAAATCACTAAATTTTTCTGGAAAGAAGTTGTATGCAGGTATGGGATACCAAGAAGACTCATCACAAATAATGGGAAACAGTTTGATTGCAGAGAATTCAAAGAGTTTTACGAAGGTCTACACATAGAGCTTCAATTCACATCCGTAGCACATCCACAAACTAATGGCATGATCGAGGTGATAAATCAAACCCTATTGCAAGGAATCAAGAAGAGATTGGATCAGGCAAAAGAGGAATGGACATAAGAACTTTACAGTGTCCTATGGTCCTATAAAACCACCCCTAGAGACGATTCCGGAGAAACCCCATTTAAACTGGCACATAGAATAGAAGCTATGGTTCCAGTGAAAATTGGCCTCCCAAGTTACAGAGTAGTGATGTACAACAAGGAAAAGAACCAGACAGCTTTCAAGGCGAACCTTGATCTCTTGGAAGAATCCAGAGAAACCGCTGAAGTCAGGATAGCTGCTTTGCGAATAGAAGATGAGTCGCTATCATAATAGGTAAGTTAAAATGCGAAAGTTTGAGCAAAGAGATCTGGTATTAATCAAAGAAAATATACACGAGGGAAACACTGGAGTCAAAAAGCTGGAATCCAACTGGCAAGGCTCTTACAAAGTGGAAGACATAGTAGGACCGGCCACCTATAAGCTCTCAGAAACCACTAGCAAACCCATGCCCAGGACATAGAATGCTGCAAACCTTAAAATGCACTTGAAAAGCTCTTATTTTTATATATAGGAAAAGCTACCTCAATTTTTTCACTCTATTAATGCAAGGCCTAGAGCAATCTTTTCTCTCCATTTGTGAAATTGCTAAATAAATTTTACATGTCCTTGGTGCTGTGAAACTCCTAAGGAATCTCCTAAAGATCTGTTCAACTCCTTGGCGCTATGAAATGCCTAAGGAATCTCCTAAAGATTTGCCCAACTCTTTGGCGCTACAAAACGCCCAAGGAATCTCCTAAAGTTTTTACAAGTCCTTGGCGTTACGAAACGCCCAACAAATATCCTAGAAAATATTTTAACTCCTTGGCACTACAAAATGCCCAACGAATCTCCTAAAGATTTTCACAACTCGTTGGCACTACAAAATGCCCAAGGAATCTCCTAAGGTTTTTATAAGTCCTTGGTGCTGCGAAATGGCCAAGGAATATCCTAAAAAATATTTTAACTCCTTGGCACTACGAAACGCCTAAGGAATCTCCTAAAGATTTTTATAACTCCTTGGCACTACAAAACACCAAAGCAATCTCCTTAAAACTCCATGAATCCTTGGTGTAACGAAATGCCCAAGGAATCTCCTTGAAACTCCACAAATCCTTAGCGTAGCGAAATGCCCAAGGAACCTCTTTAAAACTCTATGAATCCTTGGCATAGCAAAACACCTAAAGAATCTTTTTAAAACTACAAAAATGCCTAGTGCGACGACCAGGTGACCTCCACAAAATCGCAAGAGTAATGAAGCATTCATAAAAATCTCCTAAAATAGGCGTGAAAATCCACTACAACTAAAGAACAAAGCAACGTACAAAGAAAATCCGAGGAAATCCCTGAAACACAGTGACCAAAAATCAAACTTGACATCATACAAAAGAAGTTGCCATCACAAAGCAATTCCAAAAAGAAGTCAATACACAAACACAAATAATGCAGAGTCAAAAGAAGGAAAGTTCATATAAAACCCCACCACAAGGGAAAATCACCAAAGAAAAACACAATTGTTCAAAGCTGCAACATCATTACATCCTAAAAATAAAAA
Organism: Mallotus repandus; assembly: GCA_949671775.1. Lineage (NCBI taxonomy): Eukaryota > Viridiplantae > Streptophyta > Magnoliopsida > Malpighiales > Euphorbiaceae > Mallotus > Mallotus repandus. The sequence continues at coordinate 7,134 of CATIWM010184960.1, forward strand.
GCAAAGAGCTAAAGATCCAAATCTCCAACCCAAGATCGGTCAATATCAGGATTGTGACCCTCAAGCTCTTGGGAAAATCACGTCTTGGCTCCCTCGAGAAAAGTAAAAGACTCTTCGACAATATTCTAAATTTGGGCTTTGAGGTCATCAACAGACTTCTAATTGACCTCTGTAGAATCACAAATAAATTATTTTAACTTTTGATGCTCCTAGATCAACCTTTGATGTTTCTCCTCCTCATCTTGGAGATGATTCTTCTCCTCCTCTAATTGTCTTTCCAAAGCAAAAATCTTCTCTTGATCCTGCTTGATTACATCAAAAAGTTCCTGAGCATGACATTCTCTAAGGTGAACCAACTCCACAGTAGCCACAGCAGCCCTGGATCGCCAAGTGGTCAAATCCTTATGGAGGCTAATCAGTTTTTCAGCCACCAGCAAAGAAACATCAAGTTGCTGTTAAAAATAAACAAGGAATACACATAAGAGAAACCTACATCACAAAGAACCTAAAGGTGACCATAAAGTGAAAACTTACCTAAAAAACAGCCATGCGTGCAAATCGGCCAGGATCCAACTCATTGGAAATGGCCCTACGAAGGTTCTGATCCCTAGGCAACTGGCAAGCTTTAGCCAAATCCACAGAAATACTAGCAAAACGAATTGACAACCGGACATACTTTTGATGCTTCTTTGTCAAATGGGCATAAAGTTCCTTTATGGCCTAAGATAAGTGGCCCGACTAGACACATCGCTTGACTCGTCTGGCCTCGGCGTAGGAGATAGAACCACTTCAAGGCGAGTCTGCTTCTTCGAAGGAGATGTAAGAGAACCAAACTGAGAAGGAAAGTTAGGGAGTTTCCCTGCCTTAAGCTCAGCAACAGCAGTGGGGGTACTGGCAGGTTCCCCTTTAGAAACAGAAGGAACGACTTTGGGAAGAGGAATCTCTCCCCTCTCCCGTCAGACTTTTAGCAACTCTTTCAAACTTGTCATTGCAAATGATCAAGGATGCAATGGTCAATCAACATATAAAAAAAATAGCAATTAACAATAGCACTCCACATAACTGACCATTCATATGGTCAATTAAGGCAATACAATTAAAGCAACGTCCCTGGGCCTTAGCTGTAAGAGTATTAAGGACCCCTTCCTTCTCTTCAAAAAGATCAGTCTTACTATTCCCAAGAAATGTATCCTCTACCCAATCCCGAGGAATGTCACCCCAGCCAGAAGAGTTAGTCTACCAGGATTTCCTAAGCTTAGGTAAACCTTCAAAGAGCAGTCTACCAGGATGCCCAACAAGATGCCAAAATTCCTTCTTTTTGCTAAACATGAAGAGGTATTGAAGTATACTCAAATCTGGTTCTACCCCAACCATACAATAAGACAATAGGAAACCTATTACCAACATCCATCCATTCAGTGTAAGTTGACTAGGGGGAATCCCATACATCCGCAAGAAAGCTACAATAAATGGGTCCAAGGGAAATCTCAGACCTGATCGCAAAGAGTCCTTATAGATGACAAACTGGTTACCCCCCACCACTAAATTGGTCGGCAAACCCCGAGGAATGGACAACTTATAAGCTAAAGGAATGTCATACTTCTCTTTTATCTTAGCAAGACCGACTGAGGTTAAATAAAAAGGCACCGTAGATACTGCCAGTACACCAGCATCGGGCCCTTCAATCTTAACCTCAACCGACCGCTCTCCATCAAACTTTATAATAGTAGGAGCATGATGTTGGAGACGAGAAGAAACTTCAGAACCACGAGGTGACTCAAATCACCATATTCGCCTTCAACATCAGAAATAACCACTGGTTCATTGCCCGGCTATTGCTCAATCAGTAAGCCACTCTTCACATCGCCAACACCCACAGACAATGTATCTACACCAGAAATAGACATCACCAACATACAACATGAACCGTCACACACCATAAACCCAAAGAAAACACCTAAAACATATACAACGAGACATAGCCAAGCAAAACCAAAAAAGAGAAAGTGAAGAAATAAGAAAACACATACCTTCAGAAGCCATGACAGCATAAAGAACACAGTGCACAAGAGAAACTAAAGGAAGTGAAAGAGAACAAAGATGCCAAATAAAGAAAGAAAAATGACTGAGGAAAATGAAAAGCCAAATTCCTAAAGAAGAGAATAAAAGACCCAATATATTGCCCTCTCTCTCAACTGCCAAAAATTTTGAAAAGAGGCGGTATCAAATGAAACGACATGATAGCCACCACAGAGGCACCAGTAACTTCAAGGACGAGGAGCATCATGACATCTCAAGTACAAAAAGAAAACCAACTGCCCCTTGCTAGCAAATCACACTAACATAAATGTTAGCTATTTTTAGGGGGGAACCCAAATACCTGGGTCCATCACAAACCCAACAGGCCCCATCCAAAAACCAAATAAAAGAGCATGGGCCACAAAAAAGGAAATCCCACCTCTAAAGCAGAGAAGAAAGCACCTTCTTCTCCAATCATTAATCACCTGTGCATGAATATAGCAGATAGCACGTACAAGTCGATGAGGTAAGCAACAAGAGCCATGCCCGATCAACAACGCCTGACTCTGCAACAACGAGTAATGCCTGAACAGTAATGCCGACCATATCTCTATGCAAACCACGCCTAGCCAAGGACAATACCTAGAGAGATCATGATCACGTGAGAAAGTACATTGCCAGCTAAGCCCTAACATAGCAAGAAACGGGCATAAAAGGGTAGGCAAAACACACAAGTAGGTAAGAAACCCAATCTCCATCACTTCAGCCTCCTCTCTCTAGTTAGCTCTTCTGACTTCATCGTCGGAGATGATATGCCAGGATCCCCCCGGCGTGTCCTCTCACCGAGTTCTTATTCTCTTGTAGGCAACTCTTGAGCTAGAAGACCAGAGACTATCAAGAAGAGAAGAAGAAGAAGAAAAAAGAAAAAGAAGATGAAGAAGTTTGTATTCTTGAAAAAAGTTTCCTTGTTGCGTGTTTTTGAAATGGAATTATAAAGTACCGTATTTTTTGAAAGCATTTTCATTTTTTTAAATTTATGAAAAAACAACTCCTTTTTTTTTTTGCATTATATCCTATCTGAAACACATCTCTTATATTCCACCACAAATATTATAATTATATTCCCCTTTAAATATTCATCTACTATTCTACCAAAAACTATATTCTATTTCATTAAAAATATCTCTTTATCTTCTATTTAACATAAAAAGAAATAATATCATATCAAATTTTCTATAATAAAAACATATCTCTATCTAACCAAAAGATACTAAAATATTATTATTTTTGGTTTAAACCATCGATAATTTAAACTATTAAATTCTAACTAATCTAGTTCGACTATATTATTTTAAAAATAACATTTTTTTAAAATGTTGGGTGTTGTAGGATCACCTGCAAGAGCCATTCTTATTAAATAAAATGTTGTTCCTATTGACAGCATATAATCTAGTAATCGGCTTCATCAGGGTTACCTAACTAAAACTCCAATATCATTGAACTAAATCTAATTGGTATACTATTCTACAATTTTTGTTTCTTTCAATAAGCATTCTAAACTATTTGGTGGAGGGATTACAACTTGGCAATATAAAACCAGGACTTTACATTAATGTTTGTTACTTAGTTTGTGAGGATGGTTGGTGCTGAACTATCACCAACTAGATGCATTCTTATCAAATGATCCTTTGATCCTAATGGGAGCTCCTTTTAATTGTTGAAAAAAGACTATATTATGATGTAAAGAAATTTCAATTAAAAGACATTTTCACATTTTGAAAATATTTTCAAATTGAAAATTTTACAAAATTCTGCAAAAATATTTTAGGACCAATTCTGTAAATTTAAAAATTAGAAAACACATTTCCAATTTAAAAGATATATTTCTTTAATTTTAGCCTAAACAAGGAAAAGGTAGATTAAAAATAATTTTATATTTTTAACTAAATAAAATAATTTATATTTATACCGTCAATCAATACTAATAAATAATACATATGCATACACAGGGGCGGAGCTAGAAAAACATTTTAGGGGGGGGGGGCAAACCTTACTTCATCTTAGTGGGGCAAACCTTACTTCATCTTAGTATATTAAAAATATTTCATTCAAAATAAACTAACAAAATAATATCTCAAATAAACTAACAATAGTTTAAACTAAAAAAACATAATGTGCCCTAAAAAATAACATCAAATGCTAAAAAAATAAAATTACAATTGTTCTCTACGAGGCCTCATATTTTGATAAAATTTAAGAATTTTCTTAATATCAACACTGTCAAAGATATCTCTCTCCACATATGTGATCAAACAATCATTAATCCATGAATCACACA
>CATIWM010184964.1:0-18382 GCA_949671775.1 Mallotus repandus
TTGACCAGAATTTTCATAGATGTTAATTTTTGCATTTAGATTCACCCATAAATTTTTTTTGAATAGGTTTTCATTATATAAGTTTTAAGTAAATTTTCAAAATAATTTAAAATTTTAATAAAGTAAATCTAACTGAAGATATTGACATTTATGGAAGATCCACCAAATAATTTAGCAAAAAAAAAAAATTTAGAATTATATATATTTTTAAAAATTTTAAATATCTACATTTATGCTTTAAAAAACAACACATTAAAAAGTTAGCAAGAGAGAAAAATCTTAAGATGAAAGGAGGACTGTCATATATTATATAAGTCAATTAATACTCAAAACGTATATTTTTTATTAATAAAAAATAAATTAAAAATAAAAAACAAACGATTTAGAAAAAACACATTTGAAAAACTCAATCCCAAACTTGATAGCCTTTTTTTTTTTTTCTTTAACACTATTTCTTGTTAACAAAAAAAAAAAAATCAAAATTTCAAAAAAATTTCCATTTTCCTCAACTTTGAAAATTTGGTGTCTTTGAAAAAAAAAAAAGGAGAAAATTTGGTGAAGAAGAAAAACAAAAATCTTAAAAATTCCGCCACCGTCCAAAGCCATCGTCTGTCACTCTCATTTTCAAACAACGCCAAAACTCTCTTTACATACAAACAAAATCGAATTGCTCTCTTCTTCATTGTCTAACACACAACAATGTCTGATCCTCTCTCTCTCCCTCCTCCTCTCCCCAATTACTTCGTTCCACCACCAACCCCACCTGCAGATCCAACTCCTCCTCCTCTCCGGCCCTCCACTCTTCCTCCTCCTCCTCCGTCCCAACCGCTGTCAGTGTTTTTCCAGAGACCCTCACTTAGAGTGACCTCGGAGTTCGACAGTGACAGCCTTTTGTTCCTTCACAAGGTGTCAAGTAAGGTGTTTGATGGTTTGGCTAAATTAAAAGTGTGTTTCCAGAATAACAGTAAGGGTGAAGTCTTGGAGCCCAACATTTCTTTCACTTCTAAAGTTCTTTCCATCCATTATGATCTTGAAGAGCAAAATGCCCTTTTCAAAGCCCACTTCGACGTTGCTCCTACTTTGCATTTCAAGGCTGCCCATGATCTTAAGGTCTCTTCTTTCTCTGTTTTTTTTCCCCTAATGTGTTGTATGTAAAACTGTGAGATATAGGTTTTGTTGCTTTAACTGTACTTGTTCAAGTAATTAATAAACAAGAAAGACAGAGTGAGAGATAGAGCAAATTGGGAAAGTGGTAGATTCTCAGTAATGAACTAAAGCTGGTGCATTTATATACTAACCTTAACTAATTGCAATGAAGAAAAATTACACGCTATTATAGCACTTTACCAAGTACTAACATACTAAAGACATACAAACTAATAAATTCATTTTGATGACTAAAATTCAAATCTTTGCTTTTGGTTTGCCACTTTCCCCTTAGGCAGAACAACTGGATTTTTTTTTAAAAAAAAAAAAAAGGCTGTGATGTTTGTGGTTGACAAGTGTATATCCTGATGAATAGTCCAAGTTCATTTATCTGAAAAGAATCAGTCTGAAAGAGAGGAAGTGGATTGTTTCCTATAGATGATTCTCATGCCAATCAAATCACGTATTTTTAGGGTTTCCGTGAATTTTGATATTGATGAATAGTATTACCACATTATTTAATCATTTATAAAAATTGTCTTGGGTCTTGCACTTGGGTTACATTACCATCGTAGAAGCTATTAGGTCTATAATATTATCATCCTCTATGCTGCTTACATAGGGAGATCGAATGAGCCGATAAATTATTTAGAGTTATTTCTCATGTGTTTAATTTGCAGCAAATTTAATTTACTTGGCGTTGATTTTTTCTTTTTTATCAAGATATAGATTTTCTTCTCCTGTAGCTTGCAATTAATGTGCAATGAATGTTCTGCTAAGAGGTAATAGTTATGAGAAGTCTGTTAATATTACAAAATACCATGTGAAATGTGCACTTTGAACAGTTGAACCTATAATTTCTTCTGATCAGCAGAGCAAATATCCATGTTGTAGGTATAAATTTGAGCAGATGGAAAAACTTGATTTGTAGAAATCTTCATTTTTTGAGTTTTTCCATACCATGCAGAACTTAGTTTCACTTGTATTTGGTGTTCAAATTCTCTAAAATGGAACTTCTTGGTTCATGAATTGATATCCTTGCATTGGATTACTGTTTGCAATTATTTACACATTGTACTAAAGATATTTACTTTCCATTGTTATAATTTTTTAACACTTTTACCATTATTCAGTTCATGTAACTTTGAAATGTCAATTAAAGTTGTATAACCACATCCATAACCTTGACGTGCATTGCATTTTTTCTTTAGGCACAACAAGGAGAGGTGGCATTAGTTGCAAAACTTGCTGATCCTGGCTATGCATTTGAATTGTCAACTCCTGTTCCAACAATTGGTTTGGTATAGTTCTTGCAATTTATTGAGCATCACAATTGTTGCTATTGAGACTTGTGAGTTTGAGCATTCTGCAGCCTAGTGAGGCATATACCAAATATTCCATCTGTAATTGGAATATTAACAAGCTGTAGCATGCTTGTTTGAAATAATAATATGAATATCTATTATAGCTTTTGCTTATATTCTTATTGCTGCAAAATGCTTGTTTTTTGGAGCATTGACTGGAAATGAAATAGAGGATCAAAAGATAATAAATATCAATTTCTGAACTAACAACCAATCTCTTGCTCTTATTCACCTTTATGACTATCCTTTTTTTTTTTTTTTTTTTTTTTTGCAGCCAAGAGCTACTTTAAAATTCCCACTTGGTGAAGTTTCACTTGAGGAAAAAGAAGAAGAGGAAGTAAAAAGAACATTGTCAGTAAGTGGAATTGTCAAAGGGCAGATACTGAATGGGCTCTGTGTTGCTCAGTTCAGTGATGAAGATTATAAACTAAGATACTTATATAAGGTGATTTTTTATATGCATAATACATGATCACAGTCTTCTTTCCTCTATCTCTCTCTTATCAAGATTGGGGATTTTATAAAAGGGGGCTTACCATCATAATCAATTTCACTTAGCTTCTCGTTTTGATCATTACTTGTCATCTCAAATTATTCAGTGATCATTATCATAAATAATTTCATAAATGACTTAAATTTGGGAAAATGGATGGGATAATGTAGTTGTTGAAACTTTGTCCAAGGAAATTCTTTGTTGGTAATTGTGGGGATGCCAGATTACATGATTTGTCTTCTTTCCTTGTTTTATTTCTCCATCTAAAAGATGTAGTGCTGAGGGTTCTGAGATATTTGCAGGATGAAGCGCTTTCATTTAGCCCTAGCATTTCTCTACCTTCAAATGCTTTATCTTTTGCATTCAAGCGCCGGTTCACTCCTAATAATAAATTGAGGTTAGAGTGTTATTATTATTATTGTTATTATTATTATTATTATTATTATAGGCTTATGATTCGCGGGTTAGATCATGATAACTTATGTCTGAGAAGGTGGAATAGGGAAGGTACTTTGGCTTGTAATGATTGATGAATTAACCATATTTTGCAATATTATTCCTTTGGTAGCAGCAGGAAAGCATCATCAATAGCAGTGGAGATGACCAAAGAGTGAAGAGATGTCTTTAGAATATTTGTTGAAAATATAATTCTTCTAATCCCGTAATTCCAATCTATTGCAACCAGTATATAAAGCAATCTATAGATTCCCTCACCAACATTAGTGGCATCAGCATAGTTGTAGACACAAATGCTAATAGTACATTAAAATTATGTTGGGGTCGACAAGACTTTGACTTTGCTGAACTGCTCCTCAGTTGCATATGGATTCAGCTGAATACTTGATGGCTTTTTTAATCAGCATGTAGGCACATCTCTCATGTTAATGCAAAGTCATTTTGGTTTTACTTGAGTATGAGTACATTCAATTTTTATTTTTCTCTCCTTGCATCATCAAAGTACTCTATTCTATAAGATTTTGGATGTGATTGATATAGGTAAATTATGATAAGGCAAAACCCATGGGTATCTTAGATATTAACACTTTCAAGGAATGCATATAGTGTATTTCTCAACAAAGATTTTAAGGTGGACTGTAACCTTATAAAGAAGCATGTGAAACCTATATTTTCAAGTGATTTAACTGCAACTGCAGTCATCCTTAACTTATTCTTTTTTTATGATATTTGCTAAAAGAGATTCAAAAATTTGTAGAACCACTAAGAGAGAATAATCTTTTGTAACTTGCTGAAAGTTTCTGACCTGCTAGTTGCTACGTAGATTGGTGATCTCAAAACTTGTTTGTTAGAGTTTTAAAAGAATTTTTATTATCATTACTTTGCCTGCAATGCTCATCTCGTTATATGGCTTCACATTTTCTCTCCAGCTACTGGTACAATTTTGACTCGAACTACTGGAGTGCTGTGTACAAGCAGACATACAACAAGGATTACAAGTTTAAAGCCGGTTATGATTCAGAGGTGCGACTTGGTTGGGCATCACTATGGGTAAGTGTTACTGTTTCTTTGAAGTTGTCGTTTCTACTTTTAATTGCCAATTCTCGTTATTGTCATTGTATCAGTTACATGCTCAGTAAAGTTCTCCACTGTCCTTAATATGGTCACAGTGAAGATACTGATAAGTTTAATATGTTACAACTAATCATTCAAGTGCATGTGTTTGCTTTCATTATAAAGTTGTGATGGCATGAAACTATTCCATGAAGTTTAAAGTTCTGTAAGTTATGAGATAGGATAAAAGTACCATGCAGTCAACTGTCTGGATCAAGGACAATTTATAGACAGCTGTAGGAATGCAGTATCACAACTATATATTTATGTTGATTAAACATAGTGCTGTCTTGATGCTTTTTTAGTGTTCAAACTTTCATGGACATTATGTTACGTGGAGAAGGATATTACAACTTCTTTTGTTTCTTAGTATGTTTCCTATCAGCATAATTGTTGGTGCATGAAACTTAAGAACTACGTGGTGTTGTGACATAATGCATATTGTTTTAGGTTGGGGATGAAGGTGGAAAGGCAAAGACTGCTCCGATGAAGATGAAAGTCCAGTTCATGCTTCAAGTGCCACAAGATAACATCAGATCTGCAACATTAATGTTTCGTGTTAAAAAGAGATGGGATATATTGTAGATCTTCTGCCAGCTGCCCTTTTCTCGTATGTTGACGAGATGAGAGTAGTTCTGTGTATTGCAATGTAAGGATGCATATTGCTACATAATGACATCCGTAAATTTGACAAATTTCTGTTTTGAGATAAAATGAAATCCTTCAGTACACAATCAACCTCAGGAAGCTACAGTATCAACCTCGGAAAGCTACAGTAGCTAGTTCGGGGAGAGGCAGATTGCAGGAAGTTGTGCTTAATTATCAAAAGTACAGCTATCAAGCAAGATCTGTGGCTAAAATTTGTTGCCTGTGGCGGTGCTTTGTGGGTGCATGGTATCTTCTGATAGGCCGTTCTTTAATTATTTAGGAAATTTGAAAGTACGATATCAGCTAATAATGAATTCTTTACGCTCCCAAATATTTTGTTAGAACTTTTTTTACAATCTAAAGCTAATATTTTTCTGGAATGTGCAATTCAATGTCGCCACGCCTAATGCCTTTAAACAAATTGAAGTGTCACGATTGAACATTTCATTACTCGCTCTGCTATCCTCCGCCTTCAAGGCACAAAAGTCCACATGCTATCCCGCAGTAAATGGCAATATCTACTATAGGCTGTTTCGATAGTCTTTTTTTTTTTTTTTCTGATGTGGTATAAATTTTTGTATCTAAACGAATGAAATTAAAATTTTTGAATTTATTTTTATTTAATTACAATTGATTATTTTTGTATATTAATATCTATAAAATATATTAATGACTATAGTTAAATTAATAATAATTTAATGATTTTAATTTCATTTGTATAAATACATATGTTTATATTCTAATTTTGATTAGAACATAAATTTTGACATTAGAATATAAATTTTGTCAAAATTATAACTTTTGCAATAGTACAAATATTTGCATTAGTACCTTCTATAGTATGTTAATGGTACCGGTTATAAAAAATTGTGTTTTTAATGTCAAAGGTTTGTTTTTCTTCTACTTTAAGCAGAGGCTGTCGCATGTTGGTGTAGCAGTGACATCCCATCTCTCTTATTCTTTTTATTTAACATTTGCACTACCACTCAACACCGCTTGTCCTTCAATTTCTTATATTAAGCAACGATCAAAGCAGCAAGAGAAAAAAAAAGGCGTTAGCCTTATCCACTTCAGGAGCAGCTATGACAGTTCCATCAATTCACATAATAATAATAATAATAATAATAATAATAGATAGAGATTTTCACACTTATTCTCTTAATAATTGCACTCTATTTTAATTTTATTAACAATTTAAATGATTTAATTACCCTTAATTTCTAATAATTATATACTTTTACAACAATTACTATTAACTTAAAAAATTATGTAATTATTCATACACAATAAACATCTAATAATCTTAATACAAATAGTTTACTTTGATTTAATAGTTTTTATATTATAATCACTCATAATTATTTATAATTTTATTAATTTATTATGTTATTTTATTGTGTTCAACTTATATTATTAAAATAGTTCTATTTATTTTCTGATTTAATTATATAATATTTATTTTTAATGTTAATTGTTTACTACTTTTAAGTTTTTATACAAATGATATTTACATTATTTTTAAAAAATCAACGGTGAATTTAATTTTAATTTTCTTCATTCAATTTTTATAAAATAAAAAATGATAGGATATAATATAAAAACTATTATATGTAGTGACAAAATTCATATAAAATACAATAACTAAAAATAATATTTTATTAATTTATATCAATTTAATTGGTTTTATTTTTTTAAAAAAATAATACATATAAAGTATTTTTTAATTATGTTATTTTATATTAATTTTTTTGATACATATAATATTTTTAATATTATATCCTATCACTTTTATTAAAAAAATAATTGATTGAAAAAATTAAAATTAAATTTGCCATCATTTTTTTTAAATGTAAATATCATTTGTATAAATATTTAAAAATATTAAAGCATTAAAAACTAAAAATATATATTGCATAATTAAATTAGCAAATAAATACAACTATTTTTAAAATTCTAACTATATAAGTTGAACATAAAATAAAATAACATAACAAATTAATAAAGTTATAAATAATTCTCAGTGATTATAATATAAAAATTATTAAATTAAAATAAATTATTTGTATTGAAATTATTAAATTTTTTATATCTATATGATTTAAATAATTTTTTGAGTTAATATTAATAGTGAAAGATATATAATTAATTTAAATTAAAGATAGTTAAATCATTTAAATAGTTAATAAAGTTAAAATGGAGTGCAATCATCATTTGAAGGAGTGCAAAATCATCACCCATAATAATAATTATCATCATCTCATCATAAGATAAAAAATAATTAATTTAGCCCAAGAAAACTTGTTTTCTTACATTTTAGCCCATTAGTGGGCTACACTACACAGTAACAGAGACACAGACACAGACAAAGACACAATTGCTCTTTTTTTTTTCTCCATGTACTTCTGGTACAGATTTCTTTTCTCTTTCGATCGGTGCTTGGTTTTGTCGTAATGGGTATAGCCATATGTGAGCATGTGGCTACCCATCTGTGATTTCCAGTCTCTTTTATGGTTATTTACATATAAATTTTGCTTCTTTTTCCTGGGTTTAACGATTGCTCCTTTTTGTGGTTGTCTTCAGAAATTTTCATTACTATTCGACTCAAGAATCATTTTAATTGATTACCCACTTGTGGTCTCGTAATAGGTACAGCTTTGCGATGATCCTGCATCGAATTATGCCATCTCTGCGGCTTTCCAGGCTAAACAGGAGCTCCAGCAATTCATACCTTTGCTGTCATCAGTCACTGGTAGCTCGATTCCTCCATAATGGCACAAAACAAGAAGGTGATACACTTGCAAATGCTATTTGTGATTCTTTGAGGAGAGGCTATAACTGGGACACTCTGAGTAGAAAATTTGGTTCTATTGAGCTTAATCATTTGCTTGTAGAAAACGTACTGCTGGAATTGAAAGAACCAGTTGATGCAAAAAGGGCTTTAGGATTTTTCCACTGGTCTGCACAAAGGAAGACCTTTGTGCACGAGGTTTGCTCTTACTGTCTGATGGTGAATATATTAGTTAGAGCCCAACTACTCAGTGATGCTCAAGCACTGCTTGAATCTGTTTTGAAGAGAAATGTAGGGGATTGTTCAAAATTTTTGGTTGTAGATTCACTCCTTAGTAGTTATAAGATTATTGTTTCAAGTCCATTGGTATTTAACCTGTTGGTCCAGGCATATGCCAAATTGAGACTGACTGAGATTGGGTTTGAAGTCTGCCGCTATTTGGAAGAACATGGGTTCTCTTTGAGCCCAACAAGTTACAACATTTTGGTTCATGTTGTTCAAAAATCTGATCAAAATGTCCTAGTATGGAAGATTTATGAGCACATGATTTGTAGAAGAATTTATCCAAATGAAGCAACAGTCAAAACCATGATTAATGGTTTATGCAAGGAAGGTAAGTTACAAACTTTTGTGAATATGTTGGATAGGATCAATGGAAAAAGATGCCCCCCATTAGTGATTATTAATACTTGTTTGGTTTTTAGGATTTTAGAGGAGGGCAGAACTGAAGCTGGTATGGCTTTGTTGAAGGGGTTGCTACAGAAGAATATGATACTTGACACCATTGCTTACTCTTTGATTGTCTATGCCAAAGTCAGGCTTGGAAATTTTGACTCAGCATTGGAGGTTTATGAGGAAATGCTCAAGCGAGGCTTCAATGCAAATTCTTTCGTTCATACCTCATTCATAAGGGCTTACTGTAATAGAGGAAAAGTTGAAGAGGCAAATCAGCTGTTTGAAGAAATGGAAAATTTGGGTTTGGAGCCATATGATGAGACTTTTAACTTTCTTATCGAGGGCTGTGCTAAGGCAGGAAGAGTAGAGGAAAGTTTAGGTTACTGTGACAAAATGATTGAGAGAGGACTTGTTCCTAGCCTTTTGGCTTTCAACAATATGGTTGCAAAGCTATGTGAAACTGGAATTGTAAAGGAAGCAAATGCAGTGCTAACTCGTCTGTTAGATAAAGGGTTCTCACCTAATGAGATCACATACTCATATCTTATTGCTGGTTATGAGAGCAGCAATCAGATTCAGGAAGTTCTCAAACTCTACTATGAAATGGAGTATCGATCACTCTGTCCCGGATTGCTTGCTTTCACTTCCTTGATCAGGAGCCTGTGTCATTGCGGAAAACTACAGCAAGCAGAGAAGTATTTAAGAGTTATGAAAGATCGTTCAATAAATCCAAGTGAGGACATTTATGAGGCATTGATTGCTGGCTACCTTGAGAAGAGTAATAAGGCAAGGGCTCATCACCTTTACAGTGAGATGATTTCTAAAGGATTGAAGCCTTGTTGCTTGCATGATTTTGGTGCCACTAAATAGAACATGAGAATTGGAGGCAACTTTGAGATGAACATTTAATGGGGGAGAGCAAAATGCATTTAAAGGTTATTTATGTTTTAATTTTAAGTTGTACATTCAAGAAAAGTATTCTGTCTTGGCACTGAACCAGTTAGTTTTTAAAATCAATTTGAGTGACAACAATCTCATATGTGGATGGCTGAAGTGTGTAAGCTACTAAAACATTTCTGTCTAATTTTGACAATTGGCAGATGAAATTGGGTTGACAAGAAAAATGGCAGTAAAAAGCATGAAGCAGCTTTTACCTAGTTGCTTGTTGCGAACAGTTGGGGCTGAATACTTTACAATTTGGTAATGAATTTGTAAGTGTCTGGGTGCTTGATTATTTCTGCCTTTCTTCTCCAGGATTTACTTCTGGTGCAATTGAAGGTGAGGGTGATCAATTATGATTCTTTATTCTACATTTGTGTTTCTTCTTTCTTATTCCAGCTTCATTTATTTCATTCTTTCATTATTGCAAATATATTGTTGGGGAAGGAATTTGTTACATATTGATTTTATATCATAAGTTTCAGCCTTTTTACTCCTGGCATGCTTCTTTCCTGTGTCAATTTTAGTGAAAAAAAAAAATTTACACATGCATGGGGCTTCTCTATTGTTTGTTCTTGTTTCTTCAATATGATTATCTGCTCTTTTTTTTTTCCCACTTAATGTGGGGTGACAATAAGGTATTGGCTGCTGGTGAGTCATTCTTGAGCACTATGAGCGGGAGCAAACAGCTGGCAACGACAATGAGGTAAATATATATAACGTTTCTGAGTGGTTTAAATAAGTAGACAATTTCTATTTTGCTAGGGTGGGTTAGTTTTGTTGACTTCATAGAAAAGAAGGCTGCTCATCCTTTCAGCTGTGATCTTGGGACGGTGGCTTGTGTTGGTGAACAACAGCAAGAGAGAGAAGCGAGGAACGCATATGTCGGTATTTCTGGTTAATTTTTGGTTCCAATTTCTTTTGAAATATGAAGTCAACATCAGTAGTGACTGCTTAATTTTTTATTGTTGTTATGGTATAGTCGTTGCATATGAGCCTCTATGGACTGCTATTGGTAGACAGGCTTCTATATATGCATGTCAGTGTAAGTCTGACTATCTAATTTGATTTGGAGTTGAGGTGCAAAAGTAATTCCCCTTTTCATATAAAACCAAATCTATTGATTATCTGTTGACCCCTTTGGTAAGAACGCAGCTGCGTAGATATTTACTGGTACTCCAATTTCTTGGAGTTGCAGGTTTGACTTGTTGTGGTTGATATTATATTCCAGGTTGTTAGTGTTGCACTTCTTCAAAAGATCTTCTATGCTACGCTTATTGTCTTCGTTGGTTGATGAAAAATCTGCATTGTTTACAAATAAGGTCATCAATTGTGTTGTGGAAACTCTTAATGCAGGAAACTTAAAAAATAGCTGACCTAGAACTGTGGATCTTAAGTTACCTACTCATGTTGATGGATCGTTGGACTGGCTGTGTGTTACAAATATATATGGCTTTCCGCTACACTCAACTAGAACTCTTTTTGTTTAATTGACTGTACCTTTGGCTTCACAACTGGTGCAGCATTTTGTTTACGCTGTTGAAGTTTTGCTCTTTCCAGAAGAAGGTTCACTAGAACTGATAACTTCTATAAATTCTTCTATAAAATCTGATGGCTCAATGCGTTGGATTTTTCAAGTGATTTACTTCCGAAAATGGGACTTGGTTTTAGTATAGCGAGGAGCTTGTTTTACTGAGCTCTAGTTGACTGGGATTTTTCTTCACCAATTCTGCAGTTAATTATGAACTTCCTTTTCCGTTTGGGGAACTCATGCAAATGAAGTTCAGGAAAATAGAAGAATGTCAATGTCATTAGCCAATATGTCGATGCCACCAACAAATCCAGCGTAAATTATAATGCGAATGTTGCTACAGAACATGAGCTATGCTCTTATAACTCCATTAAAAATTAAATAAATAAAAATAAAACATCATATTCTCTAATACGATTCCTTTCGGTGATTATACAGAGACAAATTTTTCATCTGCCTCTATTGCTGTAACTACAAGTCTCTCGGAAAATGAATCCATATCACTCAGTCAAGAGGCGGAAACCTATCAAGATAGTACGCAGTATAAAGATAATACAAGGTTCCACCATATAGAAGCAGGGTAAAATGGCAGGAAATGCTGCTGATGAATGAACTGTACATTACATGGCCGTGACCTCAATTGGTGGCGGCATGAGGAATCAGTGGCCAAGTGACCCGCTCACATGAAATTTCTGTAGTGCTAGACTTCTCTGTTAAGTGATACTGAGTACCCATATCTTTACAAAACTCCTAACTAGTACTGTCCAAAAATACAGACAATTGTGGATCTAAGACGTTCCATATTGAATGGAATACAGATCCACAATCACATCAATTCAACGAAATTGGTTCACTGTAGGTTTTGGGAACAAAATGAAACCTAGAACTATAATTCTATTGAGATAACAAAAGTGAGGACTTGAGGAAAGCTAAACGGTTCTTGGTAAGATTTATCTTCTCTTCTGCTTCCGTTGCTTTTTCTCGAACCCCACGGACAACATCCTCAGGCAGATTACAAAACACATTGTATAAGTGTACACCAGAAGGAAGTAATGCACCGATTCATTCACAAGAAAAGAATCAGGAAGTGTCAAAGTAAGGCTCAGCAATCTCTTGTAGGTGTTGAGGAACAGAAATCATTTCCTTTGAGAAAGAGCTGCAGCTTCAAAGCCTTAATTGTTTCCAATGTTTTTTCAGTACCTATCTACTAAACAATGAAATGATCAAGCAAATGTTGAATTAACTAAACAATGTTTTCTTGTTTTGGCACTGCAACTCATTCATTTACTCATCTTAAATTTGCTTAAAATGCTTAAAGACATACCATCTCATCAAGGATCACCACCAGATCTTAAATGAGAAAAACAACTAAGCCCTGAGAATTTATAAAGTGCAGCAACCTCATATTCTAGTCCTTGTTTATTTTGTCAAATCCTCTCAGTGGTTTGTCTGGACAACTAACAATATCCAGATCAATTTTTGGTGGAAAGAATCAACAAGCCCCCTTGCAAATGCACTTCAGTAGCCCAATCGACAGGTCTATACATGTTATGAACTCAAGACTAATGTGAAGCATACCCCATAAAATCTTCTTTTTGGTGCATTTTTGTCTTACCTTGCTAGTGCACAGCAAACAATTGGCATTAGCAGCATAAAAAATACTTAAACCTGCACTAACGTGCAATGTATGTTTACATGTAGAACAAAATTCATACATTTGGAGAATTGAGGCGAGCTACAAGCCCATCATACTCTGTTTGCATCTTGGAAAGGCGCTCTGAAAGGCGTTCAACTTCAGCAGATATATCAACCATAGCGGCTAAGGGAAGATATGCCTCTAGTCCCTCACTGGCAAGAAGGTGTACTGATTGGTTTGCATCACCTGAAGTGTGAGGGCAATGAGATCTACTAGAGTAAATAGCTCAACATCTCACAAGAACAAAACAATTGACACACAGCATTCAACACATGCCAAAGGAAGGTATAAATATATATATATATATATCTAGCCCATGCCCCAAAGAAATAGGAAGGAAATCATGAACAATAAAAGGAAGAGAGAGGAAAAAGTTATTTCAATGTAAACATACCTGGAGGAGAGTCTGTTAAATGAAAAAGTTGTTTGCTTCTTGTAATAGAAAAAGTGATAAGGAAATGCTCTCAACAAACTTTGATGAAAAGATATAGAGACCAGCCTATACAACTTACTATATGGAAATATTAGGAAATAATTACCTGCCAGAGTTCTTCAGTGACAAATGGCATGAAAGGATGTAGCAGCTTCAATACATTTTCAAAAACATATAATAGAACTGCCTGTGCCAATGATGAATCTGAATTGTCACCAGATCAGTGAAGGCGGGCTTTTTACTGGCTTCTATATTTATTTAGATCAGAAACCATACATTTATATAACTTCAAGAAATGATATCAATATGAGGAATAAAATGGACAAGTAAACACAAGAAAGAGTTCGTGGCACCATCAAGGATAAATCAGCAAATGGTCATCCAGTAAAAAACAGCAAGGCTCAAATATCCGATGGATGAACCAAGGAGGACAAATGAGTAGATCCAGTTGGTAGGATTCAAGATGAAAGGCTGGCAAAAATAATGTGGCCGAAATGATGAAAGGGTTTAGCATTTTCTGCGACTCCCACAAAGCTTGGCTCTAATCAGAACAAAATGAAAAAAAAAAAAAAAGGATCCAATGTACTCAACTGGCTAAACTAGGATTGAGAATTCACTGAGTTAGCATACAAATAAAAATCCAAAAATTAAATAGTGGGTAAAGGGGACAAAAGAAAAGAGAAGGAAAGAGTAAACTTAGTTTAAAAATTATATCTGAAATCCAGAAGGTATGTGGTGACAAAACAGTTATTGGAGCATCATTATCAAGCCAGAGAAATTTAAACATGTGGACAGATAATTAGAACAATTTATATTTGACAAGATAACATACCAATCAGCAAAATCGCTCCAGAAAAAAATCATAGGTTTCTCTTCCAACATCTCCAGTCCAAAGTAGTACTTATCAAAGCTTGTATTGACCATGTCGATAAGTATATGAAGTTTTGAGACCTGCAAAATAAAAAGAATTATTTGATTGATTACAAGGGGAACATGGATTGGCAACACAGACCATGAATTAAAAAAATGCATTATCTTACTACCCAGCACTCTGGTGTAAAGGTAGCTTATGCAAGGACTCCTCTTCATCAAACTGAAAAACAAAAAAGTTGTTTAGTTTAAACAACGGGTTATGCAATTTTGAAGCACAGAAACATGACAATCGAAAAACTCTAATCCTATCTAAATGGAAAGGATAAACAAACCTTATATGCCAGCATAGTTTCCCAAGCAGATATATCAGTTCGAACAGATTTTGCAAAACAAACTTCCCAGCACTCCACAGCTTATTGGTGAAGGCTTTGTTGGCAGTCAACCTCTCAGTAGACAAGTTAAGGTCCTGATAACAGACAATGTACACTAACCTATTAAAAGACATCTTATGTAAGCCAAAAACCATCTACATGCAAAAGGAGGCAATCTCTTCTTGTGAAGACACTGTTATGCAGTCTTTAGGCGACAGCTTTAAGGATTACAAGGAAAGGAAGAGAAGGAAGGAGAGAGAGAAACCTGCCCAGCAGTCCCCAAAGCAAGAGTAAATCGTAAAGCATCAGTTCCAAAATCCTTGATTGTGTCAAGGGGGATCTATTACATTCCCCAGTGTTGAAGGTGCATCAGCTTGAGAAAGCTCTTCATTAAGAACTTCAACTGTCTGCTGCGCTGATAAAGATTCATCAATTGTTGCATAACCTTCATTGTTGGCACCAGTTGGTTGCTGCTCTGCTGCGTCAATGTTTACTGTCTGTACCACAGCTGCACCTAGTAAGGTTTCATTCTCTTGCATCACATCATATTCTTGTTTATTAGGCTCTTCATCATCAATCGCTCCCACAGGTAATTCTTTTAGTAGATTCATTTCTGGAGTTTGTCCAAT
The DNA here is from genome assembly GCA_949671775.1 of Mallotus repandus. NCBI lineage: Eukaryota > Viridiplantae > Streptophyta > Magnoliopsida > Malpighiales > Euphorbiaceae > Mallotus > Mallotus repandus. The sequence continues at coordinate 15,156 of CATIWM010184964.1, forward strand.
AATTGCCGATTCATTAACATCTAAAACATATGGAGTTGAAAGTAACACTGGATATGTTTGATTCCTCTTCTCTGAGCTGTCCAGGCCCTGTCATAGTTGTCCCAGTATCTTCTTCAGCTGACGCAGTTGGCTTCAGCTTCATATCATTTGCTGCTCGTTGCAATCCTTCCAGCCTGTTGAATTTAGAATTCTCTTCCAACTGCACCGATCTTTTTTTTTTTCGAGTTAATTTCTAAAATGATATAAATATTTTATTAAAATTTTTTCAAAAGATTACTTTTAATGAAAACAATTTTAATTTTATATTACAATATTATTAACATCAGTGATTCTGCTATCAAATTATAAAAAATAAAATAACGTAATTAAATGAAAGAACCCAATCAAATGCAAAGAGTAGTAATTTGATGAAGGCTGAATATATATCCACCTCTTGAATTTGGCACGTTTTGTCAGTTTGCTCTCTTAATTTAGACATTTTATTTTATTGAAATTAAACTTATCAACACTTTTTACACTATTTAAAATATCTAGATAGTATTTTTATAAGTCAAAACAAAACTATCTCAAAACATAAACTCGCTAAAAAATATTTACAAGTCTATATTTTTAGTAAATTGATATGTTAAACTAAGAAGTTTATAAACTAAGGGGTAAACTGATTAAATGTATCAAGGGTTACATATGTATTTTTATTTTTTATTTTAACCAAATTACAATTGTGTCAAAATTGAAAATAATATGTTAAATTATATTAGTTTCGTCAAATTTAAGGTTTGGTATAAATTTACAAAAGTCAAAAAAATTATAATTTTTTACACCAATAAGATATAAATTTATTACGAGATTGCATTTCCTTAAATACAGAAGATAAACAAACTCAAAAAAAGAGTTTTTGTTCATTATGCTAAAGGGAAAATGTGTAAATTAGACCCTTGCATTGTGCCTTAATTTCATATTGGATCTTTTGATTTTTTTGGAGCCAAATTGGAACTTTTATTTGGGAAATTTATACCATATTGAAACTTTACTGAGTACAATTGAGTCCTATAACTTTTTTTTACTGCAATTAAGTCTTATAGGTTAATAAAAAATTAATTTTAACGGATACTAATAAATAAAATTGATCATTATATATATATATATATATATATATATACACACCTAATTATAAAATTTTAAAAAACCTATAAAATAATTTTTTTAAAATTTTTCTTAAATTTTTAAAAATGTTACAATCAACTGATATACATTTAAAAAAAATGACTAAACGTATTTGTTAATATAAATAGCAAATTGATAAATGATCTAAAATTTGATTTTAATAGTTGAATAAAAAAATTTATTCATCAATTATTGTGTAGATTTAAAATTTAAAATTGATGAATAAAATTTAAAAAATTTTTATTCAACCTTTAAAATCAAATTTTAGGTCAATTATCAATTCGCTAGTTACATTAATGAATAAATTTGGTCATTTTTTAAAAAATTTATATCAATTGATTTTAAAATTTTAAAAAATTTAAGGAAAATTTTAAAAAAATATTTTATAGGTTTAAAAAATTTTAAAATTTTAAAATTAGATTTTATATATTACCAAAAAAATAATTTTTTATTAATCTATAGGACGTAATTGTACTGAAAAAAGTTATAGGACTTGATTGTATTTAGTATAGGTCTAAATATGATCTAAATTTTTAAAATAGAAGTTCCAATTTGGCTAAAAAAAAATTAAAGGGTCCAATGTAAAACTAGGACAAAATATGAGAATCCAATTTGCACTTTTCCCTTGCGCTAAATTCAAGATGAATTCCTTTATTGTGAAGTCCACTTATTGTAAATTACAGATCCGTGAAAATTAATTTCAGGCAAAAAAAATTTTCAAAAAATAAATTGATGTACTCTCCTAATGTTTTCGTACTTTATTTTGTTTCAAGAGTGATCGTTTTCTTTTATTATTGGAGCAAGGGAGAGACCTGATACAGGCTATAGATTAAACCTTAATTATTAGACCAAATGCTCACTTACCTCAAATGACAATTCAGATGAAAATGAAAAGCACATGAAAGAATTTGTACGGAGGTTTGGAAATACATAATTAATGTTATAATAACTATTGTAAAAAATTTAGCCTAACATAGAAGGAAAATCTTGAAATTTATTTATCATAGTAGTAGTTGTTGTATTGTTCTACAATAAAAAGCAAATAGATTACTCAATTGATATTGATGCTGTAAAAGAACACAAAGATATATCTTGGAGGTGAAGATAGGAAAGGCTTTGGTGGGATCTTTAGGGATTCAATGCTTCCTTGTAACATTTCTAGCACCTTGCTCATGGATGGTCTATCTATTGGATTTGTCTGAATGCACCACAAGCCAACCACTGTCATTTTCCTGACAATTTTAGTTTCTTCCCTACAAATTTCACCATATAATTCAGACATATCTTCTAACTCAAGACGCCTATAAATCCAATTTGAAAAATAGATCTCACTATGATCTGTAGTACCCTCATGATCTTTCTTTCTACCACCAATCATTTCTAAAACCATCATTCCATAGCTATAAACATCAGACTTGTATGAAACTTTGCCAAAATTTCTGCTGAATACTTCCGGAGCTATATAGCCAATTGTCCCTCTAGCTTCTAGCATTGAAACAATGCTTTCCATTTTATTGCATAACTTGGCAAGTCCAAAATCAGAAATTTTTGGACAAAAATTTGCATCTAGAAGAATATTCTGCGGCTTTATGTCAAAATGCACAATCCTTGTGTTGCACCCTCGGTGTAAGTACTCTAGTCCTCGAGCGATTCCTATTGCAATCTGGTGCATTACTTCCCATTCCAAATGCTGATCATGATGAGCCCTTAAAGTACTTCTATAGCTTATGAACTCATCTAGAGATCCATTAGGCATAAATTCATAAACCAGAACTCTTTTTTGGCCTTCAAAACAGAACCCGAGAAGAGTGACTATATTAACATGAGAAGTTCTACCGATACTAGCAACTTTATTGATGAATTCTTCCCCTCCCGATCCTTTAGATGCCTTCAAGATCTTCACTGCTACTAAACGACCATCAAATAGCTTTCCTTTGTAAACACTTCCATAGCCTCCTTCGCCAAGTTTATCCTTGAAATGGTTGGTGATTTTCTTCACTTGTGAAAAGCTATACCTTCTTATGGATAGAGGTCCATGGCTCTCAAGGAAGGCCTCAAAATCA
>CATIWM010184973.1:0-17439 GCA_949671775.1 Mallotus repandus
TCATAAAATAAAAATATAAGACAAAAATAAAATGAACCAATAATTAACAATTATAAACAGAAATTACATTGAATAAAAATAATGCACTATAAATTCATAAATTAAATAAAAATAAAAGTAGATAGAAATAAAATAAAAAGCAAAAAAAAAAAGAGAAACCAAATGAGACAAAAATTTAGTGTTAAAAAAAACTAAGGCAGCAGGGTACTGAAGAAAGGAAAAGAAAAGATAATGAGTTAGCGGTGGCCAACACGAAAGAAAAAAGAAATAAGATAAAATAAAATAGGTGGTCCTAGCATCAATCACATGAAATAAAGCATCTGGCTTGAATTCATCCATAAGCATCGAAAACTGAATGTTGCCTAATGTTTTTTGCCCTCCTTGGTTAAACCCCTAAATTGTTAAGAAACTCTTAATAAGCTCATCCATGGGTATACCTAAGTCCTCTAAGGTCTTGAGTGGTAAGATGTTCATAGTAGATCCATCATTTATGAGATTTCTATTGACCTTTTCTTTGTTGGATAGCCTTGAACAAAATGTGTGTGCTTATGAAGTTTTAACCCAAGCAATAAGTCTTCATTAGTGAAATATATTTTTTTATACACGGACTGCAGGTAAGCTTTTTGGACTTGAGTTTTTCTTCCTCTACATCTTCATGGTCATTCGAATCTTCATTAAGGTAGTAGTAAGTAATGACATACTCATCCTAGTCCAAGAATTCTTTTGGCAAAAACTCCTTGAGGGTCACAGGCGTTCTTAGTTTCTGTATGATCTCATTCTTTATCTTACTCAAGGGAGCCTTTTTCTTCATAACTCTTAGAGCAATTAACTTTCTAACAGGCCCTTTTATGACTTTAGTTCTATTAGGAGTGGGCTTGTTCCTCTTTCTTCCCCTTTTTCGAGTGACAAGAGTCCACCCTTCATCAGAATAATCTTCGGCTCCTATATCTTGATACTTGATGCCCCTAGTTGAATGTGAGACTTCTTGCAAATCAACTTGCATGGACTGAGGTAAAATCTGGCAATCAATAAGGTGCACTGAAACATCAATAGACTTAAAACTTCCAAACCTAACAGTTCTATAATAGTGAATAATAATTGAAGTTATATAGGAGGTGGCAACTTTTTCATCAAAAATAACTTCCCCCTTCTCATGCAACTGCATAATTTTACCCTTCAAAATAAAACATTTTTCAACTGGATGACAAACTAACGAATAGTACTTATAGTAATTTGGATCATTCACCCGATCAGCTTCCTTATAGTGCTTCATCTCAAGTAGTTAAATGAGATTGGCTTTAAGCAAGTCATTTAAAATTTACGAAAAACTAGCATTAGGAAAAGGGTACTCTTTTCTTACCTCTCTTTTAAAGTACTTTTTTTAATTCCTTGACTTCGACCAGTATTGGACTTCCCTTCTTGCTTCTTCTTAGTTGCAGATGAGAATTTCAAAGGCTTTGTACCAATAGTCAGTAATTGCTTGCTCTCGACCTTAGTGGAGGGTTTGCCCCCTTTATAAGTGTTTAGTTTGTCTTTCCTTTTCTTTGGATCCTCCATTAGGAAACTAGTTTTCCAGCATTAGCAATACTAAGTTCCATGTCATGACCACGAGTAGCTAATTTTTTAAATGTCTTAGGCTTAATACCTTAAAGAATATAACACAGTCCCCAATGCATCCCTTCAGTACACATCTTTAAAGCAGAGATTTCAAAAAGACTATCTTTGTAGTTAAGGCTCAGATTAATCCATCGATTAATATAGTTAATAATGTTTTCATCCTTCCATTGACATGTACTTGTGAGCTCTATCATGCTAACAATACGGTGAGTGCTATAGAAGTAGTTGAGAAAATCATGTTCCAATTGTTCCCAACTGTCAATAGAACTTGGCTCTAAGTCAATATACTAGTTAAAAGCATTTACCTTTAAGGATTGAATAAATTATTTGACCATCAGATCACTATAGGTGCCAATGTTACTGCAGGTTTCCATAAAATGAGCCATATATTGTCTAGGATTACCTTTGCCATCAAATTGCTAAAATTTCGGGGGTTGATAATTAGTAAGAATTTTCATCATATCAATCCTTTAAGAATATGGCTTGGCATACATGTATGAAGGTTGATTAATACTTTCCATTTGACCTTTGACAACTTTCTTGACGAGGTCCTTTAATTGTTGTGTGGTTATAGACCCATTATTAAGCAGTTGGGTAGGCTTTGATGCTACTATGAAAGTGGAACCAACAGCAGTAGTAGGAACTTGTACAATTTCTTTATTCTTTTGTTATGAATCATCGGTAACCACAACTCCCTTTTCAGTTAAACCATCAACTATCTTCATCAAAGAGGCAATATGCTCATCTTTCTCTTTGATTGAGTCAATGAGAGCTTCCAAGATCTTGCTCATATTGGCGACTTGCTCCTCCAAAGAGGTAGTGGTTGTCATCATGACACCCATGACATTAAAAGAGTCATATGGAGATATTAACGAATCATCACCATAAGTGACATCATTGGTCATGGATGAATCAAGACTCTCCTTCATTTTTTTGTAGAGATTGGGCGAGAGTCACCACTTTCTTAATTGAAGGTAGAGAGATGAACACACATTGAAGTAGAGGAAGAGTGCATGCATAAGCAAGCAGGTGTCTTGGATTGACGATTATTATTTACTGAGGCCATGGCTCTTGATTGTTGAACTTTGAGATGATTTGTGAAGGAAAGAGATAAAAGGTAGAGATGTCTAACTAGGGCGTACCAAAAATTTGTTTACACAAATTTCTTGTCTTGAAATTAAGAAACAAGAAAATGATGAAAAAATATCAATTTTGAATTTTATTAAAATAAAGAATGGGGTATAATCTCTAATAATGAATTTCTACAACTGTAGAAATTAAAGCATTTGATTCTTTCCTCCTTTGATTATGATTCAAAAGCTTAGGAAGCTTGATCTTAAATTCCTAAAAGATTTCTCCTTCGATTTTGGTGAAGAAGACATGTTGAATCAATCATGAAGAGTGATTAACACCGTTTGAAGACTTGTGCTTGGAGATTTGAAGACTTGAACACCTTTTAACTTGTAGATGTATAAGCCTTGATGATTTGATCGGAGTTGTCTTGATGCTTGGAGAGAAATTTTGCAGAGCTTTACTTGATGATTTGATTGTAGAATTACGACGACTTGAGACTTGATCTTCAATCCTTCTCAAATGAACCACAAACACTCCTATTTATAGAGAATTTGAGGAGGTGCATTTATGGCATATTTTTTTGTACAGAAATAATATATATTTTCTACCTAATTAGAAAATAATGTATTCTCTTTATATGTTAGGTAAGAATATATTTTCTTTGACTCCTATATATATATGTGTGTGTGTGTATTCTCCATATTTTTTTTATATTTTGCTTATATAGAGAATAATATATTCTTTGTATCTTTTTTTATTTGGCAATTGACATATTAAATATTATCAGAATTTATTTAATTAATTAATTATCAAATAATTTTGCTAGCTCAATTGAGGTAAACCCAAAATTTGTTAATGGGTTTCAAAAATTTATATGTCTACAGTAACTTCTCTCCAAGGGCATCCTGAGATGCAGGGTGAATTGGAGTAGTTAAGTGGTAATTTCTTTCTAATGACATCTTAAGATGGAGGATTTTATTATTAGTAGTACATATATTAAAAATATATGTACTCTTAGAAAAATAAAATAAAATAGATAAAATTATTACAATAAGTTCTATTCATTATATATATATATATAGTATGTAGAAAGTGCAAATCGATAACTAATAAAAATAAATTTACAAGAAATTACAAACATTATGATGTTGAGTACAAATTAACTTTACTTAAATTGCTTGTGCATAATTCACTCTCTACGAAAACAAAACAAAACACAAAAAAAGGTGGATACTTATCTTCTTCTGGACTTTTTTTTTTTTGGAAATATATGTTTTCATTAAAGAAAATAAAAGATACAGCCAATTGAAGACCAAAATAAATAACTAACTTGATACACTAGTTGATGGATAACCATCAGAATCCAGAAAAATAGAATAACTGCCATAAACTAAACTTGACCACAACATACTGCCTATGAGATTACTTTACAAGTAATCACTTTGTAAAACAAACCCCAAACTCTACAACTAACAAAACAACAACATAGCAAAAAGTAATACAAGGAAAAAGACAACATAAAAAAAATTAACTTTTTGCGCTTGTAGTTAAGAGGATATCTCTATGAAGTAAATCACTTAGCTCCATTGGGAGGTCGATGCTAATGCCTCTATTATGATTGTCAGGTTGTTTTTTGAAAGCCAATGAGCCACTTGATTAAATTATCTTATGATATGAGCAAAACATATGCTTTGGTTGCTTGATTGAGCTCTAATGGCTTGTATTTCTTTGATAGTTGTTGTATACTCCCAATTAATTGACTCTTTTACATTATTCATTACTGATGCAATTTCCTTTACATTTATTTCTATGATTAAGTCCAGTTAGGCATAATTTCAGACAAACCTGACTGCTTCTCTCATAGCTAAGCAATTTGACCTTTTTTGAGCAATTAATTAAATGTTGCATCATAATTGATTTTTAATTGTCCTTTTCTCAAAGGGCTCCACTGGTTACTAAGCAATGTTTAGGACCTATGCACTTAATCATTCCTTAGCTGTCTATTATGGAATTAAATAACTCCACCCATTATTTAATCACTTTAGTCACAAATGTTTGAGGGCTGAAAATATCTTTTTTAAAAAGCTCATTGTTCCCGTGTTTCCAAATCTGCCAAATTATAATTGTAACTAGCTCTCCACCAAAATTTAGATTAGATACATTAATCATTTATTGTATTTCCAACCACCATGATTGAAAAGATTGAAAACTTATCTCTAGTAGTCTCTATAATCTGAACCAAACTAGTTTTACTTTTGGGCACAAGAACAACATTCGTTCTAAAGTCTCCTCATCTGTGTGGCAAATTGGGCAAGCTAGATCATTAACACACCTCTTTTTTAACAAATTTACCTTGGTGGCTAGGGTGTCCTTGACACATCTCCAAATAAAGAATTAAATTTTTGCTAGCACCTCCAAAATGCCAAATGGATCTCCACAAATTTGTTTTAAGTAGAGGATGTAATTGGGGCTCCCCCTTTGGTGGTCTCTATTAGCTCTCATTTTAAGGTTGGTCATTCCTCTCATAATGTCTTACTAACTAGTCATTCCAATCATAACGCCTTACTAACCAGCCATTCCTCTCATAATGCCATACTAACCTATCTTCACCACTCATTCTCATAATTGAAATTTATTCTATAGCCTTTACTTCAACATCCACAAATAACTCTTTTAGGACGTTCTCCTTCCACCTCTTTTGGTAAGGACAGATCAAATCTTTAATCAGTTTATAGTTTGTTTCCTTTGGAGCTTAAGAGAAGACTTTGAATTAGGGTAATTCTGGTATCCATTTGGCATCCCATATACTCACATGCTACCTTGATAATATGTTCTACCTACTTCCTTCTATAAATAAATCTCTTTCAATAAGGATATTTGACCAAATCCATGAGGGGTAGTTACCTCTTTCAACATTTAAGAAATTTATGTGTGGGAAGTAGATGCTCTTTAATAGCCTTACATAAAAGGAATCAGGGTTTCACAATAAGTTCCAACTTTGTTTCACTAGGAGAGCTATGTTAAATAAATGCAATTTCCTGAAACCTAAGCCTCCTTCTTTTTTGTTCTTTGTGAGAGTTTTCTAAGCCACCCAATGAATACTTCTTTTTTTCTAACCTTTGGACCCACCAAAAGTGATTAATCATTTTTTCCATCCTTCTTACTACCAATTGAGGTATCGTAGACACCAACATTACATATGATGGAATTACTTGGAGGAAGACTTTGATTATTACATCCCAACCTGCCTGAGAAAAAAATTTGCTTTCCATCCTTTAACTTTTTGGGCAACTCATTCACAGAGAAAATCGCTAGTTTAAGTTTTTGTTCTACCCCAATCCATAACAACACCTAGGCACTTTGATAAGGCCTTAGATTTGTCAATTCTCAGCACTCCTGAAATTTGATTTCTTAGATAATGAGTGTTTGGGCTAAATAAGATTCCTAACTTGTTCAAGTTCACTTTTTGACTTGAAGCATCTGAGTACAAAGTTATTATCTTGCTAATCTTTCTAGCCTCTGCCATTTCTACTTTACTAAATAAGATGGTATCATATGTGAATTGTACATGAGTTAAAGCTTCACTTCTTCTTTTGATTTTGTATCTTTTAAACCTACCTGCTTGTTTCTCTTCACTAGTCAATCTTGACAACACATTCGAAATCAATATGAACAAACAAGGAGACAATAGATCATCTCACTAAAAGGTTTGAGCACCTTATTGTTAAAAACCACTAAGTATCTTATTGATCTAACACATTCCATTGCCATTGTTATCCAATATCTATCAAAACCCATCTTGGTTAATACAATAGCTAAAAAGTCCAAATTAACCTTGTCATGTGTTTTTTCTATATCTAGCTTGATAGCCATATAATTGTCCTTACCTCTTTATTTACTTTTCAAACTATGTATTGCTTCATGGGTGATAATTATATTATCATATATGCTTCTATTTGGAACAAATGCAATTTGAAAAGGAGATATGATCTTATTTATGAATTATTTTTAAGCAAGTAGCTATAGTTTTAGAGATTACCTTGTAAAAAAAGTTGCAACAACTAATTTGGTGAAACTATGTTAATTATTCTGTATTCTTCACTTTTTGAACTAGGGTTATTTGAGTTCTATTCATACTAGGATTGAGTTTGCCTAAGGAATAAAAACTCTTCACCATACTAACTACTTCATTCTTTATAATATTCTAATACTTTTGCAAAAAAACCTTCAAAAATCCATATGGGCTTAGCGCTTTCAGCTATCCCAATTGAAAGATTGCTTCTCTTATCTTTGCTACATTAATAGGAGCTAGCAATACTTGATTCATTCAATATAACAAGGTTTAGGATACTATTGACAACCTCATACGATATACAAATGTTCTCTCACTTATAAAGGTTAATAAAATGTTTCTGGGGCTCTCTATTTATTTGGATTTCATTTATGATCCAAACTCCCCCACTCTTTATTTTTGTGATTTTACTCCTCAAGCTTCTTTGGATAGTAGACAAGTGAAAAAAACTTTAAATTCTTATTACCCTCTTGTAACTAGTCCAAACGAGATCATTGTTTCCAATGAAGCTCCTCTTGGTGCTATAGCTTTAGGATTTCCTTTATCGCCTTCCGTTCGATCTCTCTAGCCTTAGCATCATAAATACCTTCTTGAGCTTAGTTAATATGATCTTCTAGGAGATGAATTCTGATTTTTGGATCCCTAAATTTTTGTTTGCTCCACTTTTGGAGAGCCTTTGCAATATGAAAAACTTTTGGGATGTATGCATATTGTGTCCATTCTCACTACTGCTGTTCCATTATTGTTTTATAACTTCCTTACATCCATCCTCTTTTTCCCATTTTACTTATATCTAATCTTCTCTTTATGTTTTTTATAAATATTGTCAATTGTATAATGATTAGCCTATGGCCTGAACCTAGAAAATCTATGTGGATAACATGTGCTCGTTGAAAGAGCAATCTCCATTAAGCTTTCATAAGCATTCTGTCCAACCTTGCCTTTATGTTAGATTTGTTAAGTTGTTTGTTATGCCAGATGTGTCATTCTCCTTTGAATGTCAAATCCATCATCTCACAGTCCTCTATAAACTTCAAGAGTTTATTGTTCATGGCCATCTGATTTAATTGCCTCCTTACTTATCTTTCAGATCCATGTACATATTAAAATCACCTACTATAATTCATGGAATAGGTCCTTATTTGGTAAAAGAACTAACTTCATTCATTACTATTTATTTATCTCTGATGTGGAGCTATATAATAGCCTGTGAACTGCCACTCATAATCTTCCTTTACTGTAACATCAATAATTTTTTTTTTTTTTGCATATCTGTATGTCCTAAAGATATCTCCACCACAGTGTTAAACCCTTTATTCTTCCTATTGGATCAACACAGGTTCCTTGTTGGAATTGTAGATCTGCTTTTAACTTCTCTAGTTTTTTCTCTTTTTTTTTTTTTGCTTCAATCAGGAAAACCATATAAGACTGGTATTGGTTTACTAAGCACTTTAAGATTTTGACGGTGAGTTTACTTCCTATACCTTGGCAATTCCATACTATAATACCCATATTTATAAATTTTTGGCTTAGTTTACCTGTTGATCAAGTAGATCTATGGATGGTTAGTTTTATGCTTTAGTCAAAGGTGAGCACCATTAAAGCCATCAATTTAACTTTGGACAATAGAGGAAATTTGGTCCAGCCTACTAACTGGAATTATCATTTTCTTGAGGAAATTCATAACAATATTCATAGGTGTTTGGATATTGAATACCATTGTCCACCTTGTAGCAGCAAGTTTTATTTATGATTTTTTTATGTTCATCCGGTCATTTTCTATTGTATATCCTTTTATTTTAAGTTTTAATGTGTTAATAGTGCATCTAAAAAGTGTTGTTGTATTGAATTTAGCTATTTTTTAGGAAAAATTACAAAAAAACTACCTTATGGTTTAAACCCTAAGCACTTTTTGACCTGTGGTTTGAATCCTAACAAAGTAGTACCCTGTGAAATGATCCGTCAACGAAGAACGGAATTTCAGCTAACACCGTTTATAATGCTAACGTGGCGAAGGGCAAAAATGTGTGCCCACTTAATATTGACACTCCAACATTGTACCTACCACCAATCCTTTACTATTAGAAAATAATTTCTCGGCTTTTCTTTAGATGATGCACATGTTGATAAAATAAAAAATTTTAAATAATATAAATAAAATATTCATAAATTTAATATTTTAAAATTTTAATAATTTTTTTTTATGTAACCAACACTACATTGAACTAAATTTTATTTGCTATAAAAAATTTAAGTAAGGCGTGCTTCCCATTGTAAAAGTTTTATACACAAAAATTTCCAGTTGGTTAAAATTTTAAATTGAAATATACTAATTTTGGCATGAACTCATATGTGTTTTACATTTCACAGTCTCCCCCAATGCAATAACTTAATCAAAGAGCATGATTCAATGCTACTTGTCTATAGCTCTAATCTTCAACCTTTCCCTGTCCTTGATTCTATGATTATCCATATCTTTGTCTTCTCCTTGGCTACTTTTCTTCCTATCCCTATCTTTGCTAGAATGCTTGCTAGATTTCTCAACCCCATCCTCATATCTTGATTCAGACCTGCCCGCGTCCATCCCAACTACAAAATCGAGCCTGCAAATTTATGTATGGTCACCCTTTCAATGTTACTAACAAAGCCTCTTCCGTATAAATCGCTTTGCCAATTGCAATCTCTCTCAGATGTAGCAGCGGCGGTCGGCGAAACCGCCCATTTCCTTATCTCTCTCACTGCCTCTATTTCCTTATCCCCTGCTTTGCTCCAGCCCCTCCAGTATTTAATTTTTAACCAAAATGGCTCACAAAACCACCTGCAGACGCATGTTAGCACCACTATCCGCATCCCAAGACGACTCTTTTGCTCCTAATCCACCATCTTCCATGGATCCCACCCTCAGTCTCAAAAAGAACACAAAGCCAACTTCTAGCCATCTAACAAGAAGCACCAAAAACCCAGATCATATCATCCCTTCTAAGCCATTCTACATGTCAAATCCTTTATCTAAGCAAAACCCAATTCATAGAATCACTCAAAAACCAACCAAGAATCCACTTCCTTCAGCTTATGCAGACACCCACTTGCAAGCTAAAGCCATGACTGTTTCTGCTGATTTTGATGCCTCTTCTAAGCTTTCAATCATCAAGCCAAAGCATCAACAGCAATTGAAAAGAATTGAAAAAGACTGCATAAAGGAAATATTAGCGGCGCCAACATCATCTAAAGGGAAAGAGATAAATTAAAGTTAGAGATATGGTGAAGATTGTGTTAAATTCAAGTATAGACAAAAAAAAACAAAAAAGGAAACATTTTCTGCAATTAAATTGTAGGAATTCGTTAGGATTGCAATGAGTTAAAGGTTCAAAGGATATCTAGAGATGATGGTATAGATAAATAAAGATATAATCCCAACTAAGGAACAAAAGAAGAGATCGAAACAAGGAAGGAGACTGATAATAATAATAAGGTTGTTTTAGTTATAGTTAATGTAAGAGTGGAAGATGTCGTTGGTTGGTTACAGACAGAGAGAGGGGGTAGACTGTGAATATAAACATCAGAACCAACATCTCTTTTTCCACGCTTTTTTTTTGGTGGGTGTGTCAATATTAAGTGGGCAGAGGATTTTGCCCTTCACCACGTCAACATTATAAAACGGTGTTAGCCGAAATTTAATTTTTGCTGAGAGATTGTTTCACAGGGTACTATTTTATTAGAGTTCAAACCACAAGTTAAAAAGTGTTTAGGGCTCAAATCACATGGTAGTTTTTTTATAATTTTCCTTTTTTTTTATGTATCCTTCTTTAACTATTAATGAAAGTTAATTTTTATTTGTGTTAAAAAAAAGAGTGGTACTTAATTTATTATTATCTTTTTTAGAAAAAAAATTGGTCTAATGAAAGGGCTGTAAATGTAATAGATTTGAATAAAAAGTTAGGAATCGTAAAGTGATAAATGACGTGGATATTTAAAGGTAGAAAAAAGAGTTTAAAGTCTGTTTTTTTTATCTTCTGCCAAAAAAAAAAGTCTGTTTTTTCATCTTTTCTTTTATAACTGAAAATTAAACCATCTTGCTTCAAAAAAATAAAAATTAAAAAATTAAACCATCTAAATTTATGTAAATTGATCTCTTCCTTAACTTTTCTTTGTTTATTTACTTCTCTTTACTTGTTTTGCCTATAATCTCTATTTTGACTCCTTTTTGTGAATGGTTTTGCTCTCCTTTAATGGAGGTTTTCTAGCCTATTGGAGCCATCAAAGGATCTTTCCTCCTTCAGGCAGACTGCAAATCAGTCCTTAGCTGAAGCCTATCAGTAACCTGTTTAGAAAGTTTCCTCTCCAGGTATTTCTGAAGTTCAACCGTGGTGCCTGTTTCAAGGAACCTTACAAATAAACACAGACGCAAGCTTTTGTGCAGATTCGGGTTCAGCAGCAATGGCTGTCCTTGTTCGCGATAACGCTAGTCGACGTGTTGATGGCTTTTGTTTCTCTAGACTCTCCTCCTCGGCACTAGCGACAGAGGCCATGGCGCTGCTTGCGGGTGTTCTTGTAGCCAAAGCTAGAGACTTCAAACACGTTATATTTGAATCAGATTTGCTTACTTTAATTGAAGCTATTACTTGTCCCAGCGTAGGAGTCCCCAAGGCTCTTCAAGCTTTTGTTCAAGATATGTTTATACTCTTTTGTGATGAGCAATATTTTCAGTTCTGCCATAGCTCTAGATTAGCAAACAAGGCAGCCGACTGGATTTCTAGACATGCAAGTTTTCTTTTGTTGAACCCTTCATGGTCTTGTAATATGTTCCCAGCCGTTGTACTCAGACACCTTTGCTTTATGAGTAATGAATTGTTTAATGTTCAAAAAAAAAAATTTATGTAAATTTAATTTCTTTTTTTAAGCCCTCCGGACCTTTTAGCAGTTCAGCTACTCGTGGTACAGGTTTTTTTTTTGCATTTGGCGTGAAGTTAATATGGAAAAATGATGTGGTGAAATCCACGTCAAATGGATAACGTCGATGACAATGAAATTATTGATACTAATAATAATAATAATAATAATGTAGTTGTTAATCCCCACACACACGACACTTCTTTGTCTTCTTCTTCGCCAACTGCTATAAAAACCTCTTCCAGCCCCCCACCAAAACTCCTAAATTTATAGACAAGCTGCGGCTATTGCTGCAAACAATGGCGAGACGATGTGTAACTGCTGCTGTTTCTTCTTCTATTTCCAGAATCCGACAATTCTCCTCCGCAGCAGCTTCTCATCAACACCACCACCTCCAACAACCTCCTAAATCATTGAACCTTTGCTCTGCCATCAATCAGGCTCTTCATATCGCCCTCGATTCTGATCCTCGGTACTTTTCTCACCCTACCCCTTTCAAATTTTCATCCTTTTTTAATTACTTGTGGATTTACCAATGATGGGTACTAATATTATATTGGGATAGAGCTGGTGCTTCGGTTAATTTTTGCTGGATTCCTTTTCTTTCTATGGTTTGGTTGAGTTTGATCAGTGATAAATAACTATTGATTCCCAGCAAAAAAGTCTGATTTTGACTGATACAACTGTTGCTATTGTCCTAAAATCTTTTGCAAACTCTCGTCAAAGATCATGTATTTTACTTGTCTAGTCATGTCTCCTTGGGACAACAAAGTTTATCCTTGCCAACTCATTGACTCATCCCTTATCATGACCTATTATTCCTTTTCTAAGGTTTTTAGCACCCATTTTTACGTTCTGAATCTCAATTTCAGCATCAGCTCATCCACAGTGAACTGTCTGTATTACTTTATGTCTGGTTTACAGCACTTTGGGCAAATGCTGTTGGCTTCAAAACTGAATTGAAACTTAGGCATTATTGTATGGCAACCTTTTATATCAACTCTGAATCATCATTTGTATTCATAGATTAAACTTCTTGTTTTATCTCATTATTTAAATCATCTCCCAGTTCTTATGTATTTGGAGAAGATGTCAGCTTTGGTGGGGTATTCCGTTGCACGACAGGACTAGCCGAATGCTTTGGCAAAAGTCGAGTTTTCAATACTCCTCTTTGTGAACAGGTAATGCAATGCTTCACTTATATACATGTATAATTTGCATATTTGGTGTTCAATGCCAGTTTGAATTTTAGGAGAAAATTACAGGGAAAATCCTCGTAGACTTTTTTTTTCTCCAACGAATTGAGCCTCATCTTGTATCTCTCACCTTTTTATCTTACTGAATGTGCAAATATGAATCTCCTTATTCTTCTTTTGACTGTTAAGGTTTTTCTTTGTATTTCTCATATCTCTTTCTTTTTCTTTATCAATTTGAATGATGCATTGGCATTACAAACATGATTTTGTAGGGCATTGTTGGATTTGGCATTGGTCTGGCAGCAATGGTGAGTATTAGATATTTATTTTATGGTTTCGTAGACTCTTACTAGGTACTGTATATGTTTTGATCTGGTACCTATAAATCCTTCTGTAATCATTTATGGCAGGGCAATAGGGCCATAGCAGAGATCCAATTTGCAGATTATATATATCCTGCTTTTGATCAGGCAAGCATTCTCTCTAACTTTATGTCTATTTTCACCTCCATATCCCTGGAAGTGATGAAATTTCCAATTTAATAGATTGTCAATGAAGCTGCAAAGTTTAGATACAGGAGTGGCAACCAATATAATTGTGGAGGTGAAATTCATTTTTCTTTTCAGATACTCACCCTCCAACTTCTGATCTGTTTGTGCTCTAAATCCCTACTTCTCTTTTTATATGATGATGTTTAAAGTCACTCCCCAGGTCTAACAATAAGAGCACCATATGGAGCTGTGGGACATGGTGGACATTATCATTCACAATCCCCTGAAGCTTTTTTCTGTCATGTTCCTGGTATCAAAGTATATCTCCTTCCTTTGGTTGGTCAGTTGGTCGGTTTACTTTTCAAGTTTATTTTTGTTGTGTCTCTATATATAATTTTAGGCTGTGGTGAATGGATGAGTGTGAGCAGCAGTGCTATTTTATAGATGCTAGTGGGAATAGTTGCAGATTCTAGAAAATGAGTATTTTACAGATCCCACTCCATAAATACATTTAGGTTTCTATCATGATAATGTTTGCACACTGCATGGTTCTACCCTTATTGAAACCTACATCATGTTTACAAACAAGATGTAGTTTTCTGTCACAATAAGTACAATTTAAACATCCTTGAATTGATGGAGCTCTTGTGTAGCGAAAACATTTATCTTCTATTGTTTCTAGAAGAACCAAACATCACAGTTTAACCTTAAGTTTTGTCTAGTGAGATCGTCTGTATGTAGTGTTTTAGGCGGTATTTGTTATGATATTCTTTTACAATTTTCTTATTGTATTAATAGTCATGAGATATCCAGATTTAGAAATCTTAGTTGTTGCTTTTAATAATTCTCTTTTGGTTATTGACCAAAAAACTGTTTTAGGCATCGCCGTTAGTTCATCAGTGTTGCTTTGATTAGTGGAGCTTAAGTAGTACGGTATCCACACATTATCTTGGATAACACTAAATAATAATAGTGTTTTTACAGGTGGTCATTCCTCGAAGCCCAAGGCAAGCAAAAGGATTGTTATTATCATGTATACGGGATCCAAACCCCATTGTATTTTTTGAACCAAAAGTATGAACTCTTTCTTCTCTGGTTAAGTGATCAATTAGTAGTCAGTTGCATGTACTGACGTCAAGTTGATGTTGATTTTCAGTGGCTTTATCGCTTAGCAGTAGAAGAGGTACCTGAGCATGACTACATGTTACCATTGTCGAAGGCAGAGGTATGCAACTTATACCTTATCAGAGAAGAATTTCTAATTATTTTTCTGAAGAAATTTGCAAACAAAATACCAGGTGATGCGAGAAGGCAGCGACATAACTCTTGTTGGTTGGGGAGCTCAGCTGTCTGTCATGGAGCAGGCCTGCATTGATGCTGAGAAGGTAAACTGCTACATAATTTCCCTTTGATTAAATTTAAAGTATAACAGTACATCTTCTATTAGTCATGATCTGGTTCACATGTTAGAGGTGCTACAGGATGATTATTGGCATTTTTGCTGGGTCAAATAACCTAGAAATTAACTTGCATCTTACCCTATAGGTTGGTTATTAGAATTGAATTGACCTATTGTTGTGTGTGGCTATTGTATTCTAGTTCTGTTCTGAGCTAGTAGCAAGCCAAAGTCACTGCTCTCATCTTTGAGCCCCCACCTCACATGACTACAAGGGCTTAAAAGTAGGAAACTTTTTCCTGTCTCCCATAGTGGTTGTTCAACAAAAGGATCCTTGGTAATTTTTGGCATAGTGATATAAAAAGCATCTTTGGCAATCACTTCTTAGTGATGTACTCTAGAATCGTGCTTTAGACATAGATTGTCTTAAATTTCTTGCTGACAAATTCATAAAGACATGCAAATATAAAAAGACTGGACTACCATAGATGCATATGCGCTGCTCGATTAACTGCAGATAGCAAATATATACGCTGCACTACTAAATGCCTATAACTCATGTGAAGCTTGTTTCGGATTTGAAAGAGGAACAGGTTTGATAAAAGCTGCAACATGAAACTCAGTGGGATTACAATGTAACGTAATTGAAACTTCTTTAACTACGTCGTGCAAAGAAAAATGGATTTCAAATTACTAAATGGATCATGTGTAAGATACATGGTACTGACACTCTGAGAAATGTTGCGAGCAAGATGATAGTTCTAAGGAGGTGAAGGTAGATGGAGGAGAAGGTGATGGTGTGAATACAAGAAATGCTGGTTGATCTGAAATGCAGGATAGAGTTAGATCCAAAGTCAAATAATTAGTCATTTCCAATCGCTCATGAACACTATCAGTTATATGAAGTCAAATTTCATGTTGATTAAGATAATATTTTCAAACAAATGTGCAGCAGCCTAGAAGGGAATAGAAGTGCCTGAGGCAGCTGTTAAAAAGAGAACTCAAGTTCACAACCAACTCTGGCACAATAAGCCTCGTTAATATCTTTTGTGCTTTTGGCACAATTTTACTGGCAGAATTTGTACACTAATCACAATTTTACAAGGACAAAATATTTGCACGGGGTATGTACATATGTACTATTAAGTAGAATAACAAGCCATGCCCCAAAGAAACCAATATTCATTGAGAATATTTTATTTGGACTTGTGAATACAACCATTGGCTCTTGTGAGAGGCCTAAGGTTTATTCCTGGATTCTACATATACCCTGCCTAAAAGTGTAGAAATGCATTGCTTCATTTGATTCACTTTTTGGTAACTGGATATGTCCCCTCCTCTCATTAAACTTTCCCCTTCATTTATCTATCTATTTATTTATTCTATAAGTAGGACAATGTTCTTATTCATATCTCCCTTGGAAAGTTTAAACAGAGAGCTGATCTATGAGATTTTGCAGGATGGAATATCTTGTGAGCTGATTGACCTGAAAACATTAATACCATGGGATAAAGAAACAGTGGAAGCTTCAGTCAGAAAGACTGGAAGACTTCTTGTAAGTACAACATTTTTTTTTCTTTGAAAATAGCACTTCCCAAAAACAATCATGCAGTAACAGTAGTTCCTGTTGCTTAATGTAGATTAGTCATGAAGCTCCGATCACTGGAGGTTTTGGTGCTGAAATCTCTGCAAGTATTGTCGAACGTTGCTTCTTAAGGGTGAGCATCTGAGTATTAACTTATTTAAGGCCTCTAATTGCTTTTTCCTCGTATGTATATATTAGTTAAGTTGACCTCATTGTTGAGCTTGGTGTTCCTGCTGTGGCTGCTAAAATTTACCATCACATGCCTGATTTGCGATCTATGCAATGGTTCCCAAATCTCAATTTAAGTAGAGTCTTTGATCTATTAAACTGTGGGAAGCAATGCAATTAACATTGATGAGATGGGGGCTTTAATTTATGTTGGAAGTTCCCATCAAACAAGTTGTGTTATTATTTTGGAGCAGTCCATCTCAAAGAAGACCTTGAGCGTCTTATAAGTTTGTGAACACGAACACAAGTATTTTTTGTAGAATGTGGATGGGTTATTATTTTCGTCCAGAAGTAACAAGCTGTAGCTAAAAAAAGGGTGAAATGTGTTTGCAGTTAGAAGCTCCTGTAGGCAGAGTTTGCGGTCTGGATACACCCTTCCCTCTTGTTTTTGAGCCATTTTATATGCCCAATAAAAACAAGGTGAGATATATATATATATATATATATATGTGTGTGTGTAGTAGCATAGCAATATTTGTATTTTGATTTAAGATATAAGATAAGATGGATTGTGGGTTGTTGGGTGCCTGCAGATACTGGATGCGATCAAATCAACTGTAAATTACTAGCATTTTAAAGGACTTTGACTCTCTGTTCCGGACTGCTACGTTCAAGAGAGACCATAGTCTGAAGCTGCTAATTTGGGTTCATAATCATTCGTCATAGGAAGCAAATTGTAAAAGATATGACATGCATAGATTAGATGTGAAAATAAGGCAGGCAGGCAGGCAGTGAGCTTGGTTGCTTGTAAACTGATTAAAAATGGAATGGACATTTTTTAAGTTGAGCAGGAGTGCAATTTGTACATTCGATATTTGGTGAAGGTTAATAGTGTGGTGTTGCCCGCGTAGCTTGGTCCAGTGACTAAGCCCTATAAGCGCATTGAAAGA
>CATIWM010184978.1:0-12552 GCA_949671775.1 Mallotus repandus
AAGTAGATATTTTTATAAATAAAAAATAAATAAATAAATAATATAGCATATATCTAATATAAATCAAATGAGATAACATAATTTTGTAAGTCTTATTATATTAAAAAATAATTAAAATTAAAATTAATAAATTTTATGAAAATAGAAAAATTATATAATTTTTTTAAAAGTAGATATTTTTATAAATTAAAAATTAATAAATAAAAAATAGAGCATATAATTTGTTTGGAAATATATTTTCTATAAGAAAAGTAGTATAATTATCGTTTTGAGATATTTTTATAAAATTTAACAAAAAAGAGTTAAAATTAAATTAATTAATATTTACAATTTAATTATTAGTTGAACTTAAAAAAATGACATCAGATTAATTTTTATGTAAATAAAAGTATTAATATAAAAAATATTGAAATAATAAAATATTATAGCTCAAATAAAAATTTTACTAAATTGTAATAAATTATAGGTTTAATGGGTTTGTAATATTTAAATTGTTATATAAAAAAATTATAACTTTTATTATTTTTAAATTTTTATTGACAAATAACTAATATTTTTTATTATCTTATAATTATTATGACCATAATATTTTTTTATATGAAATCAGTTCTAGAGTTGAGAAAAATTAATTATAAAAAATATTGAAATATATCATATAATTATTTAAATAAAAAATTTATAAAAATTGTAACAAATTATAACTATATTAAATTTTTATATAAATAAATAACAAAGTTATTATTTTTAAGAATTTTGTTTAATAATAATAATAATACGTTTAGTTGTTTATTTACTATATATTACAAGTCAAATAAATTTTTTATTCATGTGTGAAACATGTGGTTGTTTATTAGTGTATATAAATGTATGAAGGGGGAGGTGGAAAGGTAAAATTACGAAAAAGTCTTTACTCATTATTATATAAAAATTAGATAATTTCGTCATTTACTAATAAAATTAAAATTAAATTAATTAAAATATAATTTTAATTTGATAGAAAGTCTATTTCCTATTTTACTTAGGTTAACTTCTATTTTATCTCAAATAAAAATTAAATTAATTAAAACATATTTCTAATTTAATTGAAAGTTTGTTTCCTATTTTAATTAAGTTAACTTCTATTTTATCTCTAATAAAATTAATTAAAATATAATTTCAATTTAATTGAAAGTATATTTTCTATTCTAATTAGGTTAATTTATATTTTATCTTTAATAAAAATGAAATTAATTAGCATATAATTTTAATTTAATTGAAAGTATGTTTTCTATTTTAATTATGTTAATTTTTATTTTATCTCTAAAAAAATTAAATTAATTAAAATTTTAGTGATAATTTTATTAAAAATGTATATTTTTCTATTTTAATGAGCTCTACTTATATTTTATCTAATATAAATCAAATCAAATAATATAATTTTATAAGTCTTATTATATTAAATTTAATAAGCAAATAATTAAAATCAAAATTAATAAATTTTATAAAAATAGGAAAAGTATATAATTTGTTTTAGAAGATGATATATTTAATTTAGAATAGAAAATTAGAATATACTTTCAATTAAATTAGCATTATATTTTAATTAATTTAATATAATATAATTTTGTTAAAAATAAAATAGAAGTTAACTCAATTAAAGTAGGAAATATACTTTCAATTAAATTAAAAATATATTTTAATTAATTTAATTTTTATTAGATATAAAATAAAATTTAACTTAATTGGAATAGAAAGTATACTTTGAATTAGATTAGAATTACATTTTAATTAATTTAATTTTAATTAATAAATAATTAAATTATCCAAATTTTATATAATAATGAGTAAAGATTGTTTAGTAATTTCGTCTATCATTCTTCCATTCGTTCATTTATATATATTATAGATATGTATAATCCACTAATTCAATTCATGTCATGCTGATATTAATTTAAATTTGAAACCTAAAAATAACTAAATTATCAATCTTTTGAACATCTATATATTATTCAAAAAATTTCTCCCTCTCACTCTGCAAGACTTGACTCCTTAAATCTCTTTTAAATCTCAATTTTAGAGGACCCATAATTTTTTATCAGTAATTGTTCTCTTTATTTTTTTCTTTTTTTTATTTTTTCAATAAATATTATTAGTTTGGATAGATTTAAAAGATTATACATTCCTCTCTTTTGTGTTTTGTAATTACGCTCTCCCATGCTTGGTGGGGTTTGATGTATTTTGAACTTAACTGAAATTCACTTTACCTTCTAGTGCAGCATATTGGCTCAAAATATTTATTGTCCAAGAAATTCTGCAAGTGATATTGATTTTTTTTTTAAAAAAAAAAATTCTGGCGGACCTGTATTAATAAATCTACAATTATAATTGACTTTTATGAGCTATTTTATATTTTTAATTTATTTGTATATGTTAATGTTTTAATAAATTACGTATTTTCCTGTTATATTATACATAAAATTATTAATTTAACTTATTCATGTTCGTAACCGTAGCTCGCACTAGCAAACCCGAACTCAAACAAACAACTATTGGTATTAACAATACAAAGCCCCCATAGAAAAAGTTGCCAAATCCGACGGTGCGTCTCGTAGATTGAATGGCGGCAGACAGGCGCAAAACACACGTACCTTCCATTCCACGTTACTCAGCAATGCTTGCTATTGAGCTAGCCTGATAGTGCATCCCTCTTATATTGGTTCACTCGCCAATGTGCTTTTCCTCTAACAACATAAATCTTGGCAGAAAATAATTAATATGCACTAAAAACAAATCATTATATATGTGATCCATAAAATGCTTTGAGATTTTCGCATCCCACGGTTTGATAGGCACATGTGATGGCTCGAATGTTCATGCAATAACCAATCTGTTATATGATAATATAAAGATTTGTTTACTAAGATTAATGACTTAATTTAATTAAAAAATTGTGATTATTATGTACTCAACAATATGGGAAAACGAATGTTGGGGACCATTGTCTTTAACTAGCTTTGACCTCTGTATTTAGAGGCTACAAATGCCTATTATATTTGACTCTCCATATAGGTTAAGCTTTTTCTGTTGTATGTATCTCTATAAATCTTTGGTCCCTGGCCTTGCTTCCATCTATTTCTCTTTTTTTCTTCTGTCATGCTCAGAAGGACTATTAATAATACTGATATGGCTGCCATTGCTGAGATTTTAAGGCTAATTTTTTGCTTATTATTGCTTCTGGTACTTGTGTTTAGTATTGCTGCTGATGCACACGACCTTGAAGGTGGGTATATTCATAATTTGGTTTTTAATTGGTGTGTAATATATATACTGCTCCGCACTTAACAAAATCGATCACGGTGTTTTTGTTAAGTGGTGTGTGGTGTTCTTGTGCCATGTATGTGTTAAGTTTGATAATTTTTGAAAAAAAAAATTGGTGGGTAGACCGGAAGAGAGGGGTGGGGAGCCAGGAGCGACTCTTCCCCAGTCCCCACAATGCCTGTGAGGGCTTTGGCCAAACGCAGAAATGTATATGCACATAATATATACAACCCGTATATATGATGCCTTTTATTCTCTGTTTTTGTTTCAGTCATTTGATTTTCCGTGGCATTTTTCTTTGCATGTAACATTTTTTTCCTCTACTGAAACTTCCATTGATAATGCAGATGAAGAAGACTTTTTCTCAACTGAAAAGGTAATTTGATTTTTTTTTTTTAAGTGTGTTTGTTTGTCTGTGTATTTTCTTTATCCTTTTATCGTCAATGCATGATATTACAATAATTTTGAGTAGTGAAGTAAGCAGTTTAAAACTTAATAAAAACGTCAAAAAAATATTTTTTTTAATTTACAACTTTATTAATATTTTAGATTTTATTATTCATATTATATATTTAAAGAGAATTTATTTACACTCAAAATATTACATTTAACAGTTAGATGGGTACACCTACTCTAATTGTTTTTTCAACTGAATATATATATTACAGATCTAATTGCTAAATACCATACATTCGTAATAGATAAAAAATTTCCATACATTTAAGCATGTGTTCATATTGATCATAATATTAGAATTCAATGGTTATAATTAATTAATTAATTTGTATATTTTTATTATAAATTTTTTATTAATTTGCATGCGGTGTTAATTTAGGAGGAACTAATAACTGACATGTTTGAAAGAAAAGTGAGCACTGAAAATGTAAGAGGAAGAAAAATGCTTCAGAACAACATGATAACAGGAGTAGAAAATAAAGGAAATGCTGAAGCGGCATCTGGAGAAGAAACAAAGAATATTTCAAGTGAAAATAAAGTAATGGGCAGAAAATCTGGCAACAAAGGAAAAAAGAAGAACAAAGTAGAGGCTATCAGTGGAGGAGAAGTGAGGAGTACTAAGAGAGGCATAAGTCATTTTCCTAATAAAAAGATGAATAATGAGTCAGCAGCAACTGGTTTTGTAGCATTCAATGCTGATTACCATGCTCCTAGGCATCACCCTCCTAAAAATAACTAATTAATTGGAGGTTTGTAAACCTCTAAACATAGTTTAGTTAGTTTCTATTTTTCTTTGTTGGTTTCTTTATGATCTCTATGTCCAATAGTTTTTTTTTTGTCTTTTAAATTGATGCTACTGTTGCAAATGTTACTGAATTTGTATGCTAAGAAATGAATTTAGCCACCCTATATATGTACTCAATTATAAGGTGTCAATTATTATGGTTCAAAAAAAAATTATTAGTCCCTATGAGTAGTTCAAGTGGTAAAATGTGTGGATATTTTATTAAGAAAAATATGGATTGAATCCTCACTTCCCCTTCTCTCCCCATTGTGGTATTGGGATTTAACCACTTGATCTAGTTGTTTAAAAAAATTTATTAAAATTATCATCATACATCTAACTTTTTTATTTTTGAGAATCGGCGTACAGCTAACTTAGTGTAATATTTGTTACTCAATCAATTTCTATAAGCTAAAGCAGTATTTATCGAAAGTTGAGCAGTTAAATAATAAAATATTTCTTCACGATAAAAAGAGATTATAAATTCGATCACACACCACATAAGAATAAAAAAATTTACTTGTTAGAAAAAAGAAAAAGGCTAAAGCATTACTTATTGTTGATTAATTTATAAACAGTTAAAAAAAAAAAAGAATTGCAATTCTATAAGGAAAACTTATGAAATTTTGATTTTTTTTCTTTTTCTTAGATTTTTTTCTGATGAAATTAAAGTTTTATATGCTCCTCTTATTCAAATAACAAAACCATGCCAGCAATTAAGATATGGAAAATGATTAATTCTATCTTGAACTTTGGTGCAATTTTTAATTATATTTTATTTTTAAAATTATATTAATTTAATTATTCAACTTTGTAAATTATATTAATTTTATCCTATTTTAGTTTAAAGATTTAAATATATTTTATAAAAATTATTTTTAAATCCTTATAAAAAATTTATTATTAAACTCCTTTTTCTTTTTTAATAAAAATATAAAAAAACAATTTCAAATCTTAATCTTACCACTTTCAAAATAATTTCAAAAAATTAGTTTTGAAATATTTTAAAAAATTTAACTTTTTTATATTATTTTAGACAACACCCCCATATTTTTTTATATTTATTTTGTAAAAGTAGATGGAAAGAAAAAATGATTTTCATATATTTTGCATTAGAGTTACAATAAGTATTTATATAGTGTTGGAGATACAAAGGATAAGTGTAAAGTAACAAAATAATAACAAATAATATATGTACAATGTGACTACGTTAATACCCCCCTCAGGTTGACGGTGAGTGAGGAATTAAACGCAACTTGGAACATAGATGTTGAAATGGCCGAACTCCCAACGGCTTGGTGAAAATGTCCCCTATTTGATCCTTTGTAGAGATGTAGCCAATTTGAATTAGACCTCGGGCGACTTGTTCTCTTACAAAATGGAAGTCTAATTCAATATGCTTGGTGCGAGCATGGAAGATGGGATTTGAGGACAAGTAAATTGCACCAATATTGTCACACCACAAAGTAGGTTGGCTCAGTAAGGAAATGCCAAGTTCATGCAATAGAGAACGAATCCAAATTAATTCAGCAGTGGCATTGGCAAGAGCTTTATACTCACTTTCTGTGGATGATAGAGCAACTGTGACTTGTTTCTTGGCACTCCAAGAGATGAGAGAGTTGCCAAGGTAAATTCAAAAATCACTTTTTGATCTCCTAGTGTCGGGACACCCACCCCAATCACTATCAGAAAAACACTGGAGAGATAGCTTGCTGTTGGGTGCAAAGTAAAGAGAATAATTGATTGTGTGTTTGAGGTACCTTAGGAGTGCATGAATTGATAATGCCTATTGACAGTAAAGGCAATGTCTGGCCAAGTGAAAGTGGCATATTGTAGAGCTCCTACCACTTGGAGATATAAATGGGGCTGTTCAAGTGGTTTGCCGATATGCTTTGACAGTTGTGGAGTGGTGGCCATTGGTGTGAGACATCCCTTGGCATCCTGCAGTCCGATTTTGACAAGCAAATCTTGCAAATATTTTCATTGATGAATGGAAACACCGGTGGAGGAGTGATTGACTTGGATGCCAAGGAAGTATTGGAGCCTTTGTACATCTTTTATAGGGAATTCGGTTTGTAGCTCTGTAATGACCTGTTGAATGAGCACAATAGAATTACTTGTAATAATGATGTCATCAACATAGATTAGTAAAATAACTAAGTCATGTTGTTGGCAAAAAATGAACATGGAGGTGTCAGCCTTGGAAGCAGTGAAGCCATATTGAATTAGAAAACTGCTTAGCCATGAGAACCAAGCACTTGGTACTTGTTTAAGGCCATATAGAGAGCGTTTTAGAAGACAAACATGATCAGGGTATTGTGGATTGATGAAACCTTGAGGTTGTTCCATGTAAACTATATCACTAAGCTCTCCGTGAAGGAATGCATTTGATATGTCCAACTGTTGCAGACTCCATTTATTCATTGCTGCTAAGGAGAGTATGGTGCGAATTATTATTGTTTTGACCACTAGGCTGAATGTCTGATCATAATCAACATCGTCTTATTGATTGAATCCTTTTGCTACAAGTTGTGCTTTGTAGCGGGAGATAGTGTTGTCTTGGATCCTCTTGATTCTATAAATCCATTTATTCCCAACAATACTGTAATTGGAAGGTCTTGGTACTAATTGCCATGTATGATTCTGTAGCAAGGCATTAAACTCGTCTTGCATGGCATGACGCCATTCTAGATATTTCTTAGCAAGGGTAAAGTTTGTTGGTTCAAGTTGGAGAGGGAAAAGCGTGCAATAGGTATTAGAGAGATGAGCTTGACGTCGTTGCATTGTAGTGGGACGTAAATGCATGGGATGGGTACGATTAGAAGATAGGCGTTGATGGTTGGATGTGGTTAAGTTATTTTGGGAAAGTTAGTTTGGGTAAGAAGATAGGTCAACCACTAAGTGGATATCACTTAGAGCAGAAGGTGAGTTGGATTGAAAATTATTGGTAGAGGATAAGGATAAATGTGAGGTTGGCGTAGAAGTTGGTGAAGTGTTTGAAGTGATTTGGGAATTAGAAAAGGAAGAAGAAGAGGATAAGGATTCAGAAGAATTACTTAAGAGATTAGGATAGACATGACTTGTTGTCAATTGCAACCAATTCGTTGACCTTGGAGGTGAAGATGGAGACGTCTGTGAAGTTGTGTGAGTAGGAAACTTTGTCTCATCAAATTTGGCATGGCGAACTGTGTATATTTGGTCACTTGAAAGATCAAGACATCAGTGACCATGATGTTTGGGTAAAGGGCCTAAGTAAATGCAAGGTATAGTCCGAAAATTAAATTTGGATTTATTATATGGTCGAAGAAGTGGGTAAATACAACATCCAAAATTTTTTAAATCATGTATATTAGGACCTTGACCATATAATTTTGAATGACGTGTGGCATTTTTGAGAGTTGGTGTAGGCAGGACATTGATTAGGAAGACAGCTGTATCAAAAGCTTGTGGCCAAAATTTTAAAGGCACATGACTATGGGCAAGCAGAGTTAAGCCTGTATCAACAATATGTCAAATTTTGTGTTCTGCTAGCCCATTTTGTTCATATGTATAGGGGCAGGCTATTCTGTGTATTATTCTATGATTTTTTAGGAATTAATTGACCTTTTGAAATTTGCCTCCCCAGTCAGAGTGAAAGGCTTGAATTTTTGTGTTAAATTGAGTTTTGACAAATTCATTGAAATTAACAAAGACATTGTACAAATCACTTTTGTTCTTAAGAAAGAAAATCCAAGTATATCGGCTAAAATCATCAACAAAATGAATAAAATATTTATAACTAATATTTGAAAGAATAGGGGAAGGACCCCCAAATATCCGAATGCAAAATTTGAAATGGTGCACTAGATTTATGATTAACTAAAGCAAAAGATAACTTGGAAAATTTTTCTAACAAACAAGAAGAACAAGGTAAAGAAGGAGTTGTTGTGATGTCTATTTTATTTTGCTTGGCAATGGTTGAGAGAACTTGGCAATGAGGATGACCGAGATGAGAGTGCCATAAATCATAGGAATTTTTATGATTAGCAAAAAAGACGTTGATGGAATTGGTGGGGAACTGATATAAGCCATGTCTATTTTCTCCCTTCAGTAGAGTCTTCCTGGAATCCTGATCCTTAACAAGGAAAGAATAAGCCCAAAATTCAAAATAGCAATGATTATCAATGCAAAATTTATGAACAGAAATTAATGGCCTAGATATTTGAGGAACATGAAAAGTGTTTGGTAAAATAAAAGGTTGTGAAGGAGTAGAAAGATAAGAGGTACCCGTATGTGTTATGTCCAAACCTTTTCCATCACCAATATAAAGCTTATCAGATTCATTGAATTACTGGGGAAGATGAAGAGAGCCTAGGTCAGGAGTAATATGTGCGGAAGCTCCAGTATCAGCAAGCCAAAGTTGAAGTGAAAGAGTAGGCTAATTAAACTCGATGTGAGACTGCGGTGCAGCTGGGAAGGATTGTTGTCGTTGGTATCTTCGTCGACACACTGTTGAAGTATGATTATGCAACCTGCAAATTTGGCATGAAACGCCTCCTTTGCGTGGTTGATTTTGCCATGGAGGGTGAGAATTTTGGTTGGAGAAGTGGGGTGCATAAGATGGTCAAACTGAAGATGAAGAAGGTGGAATGGGTGGTATGGGGAGCAGTGGTTATTTTTTAGCATGATTAAAGGAGGCATAGTTAGCCATATAGGATTCAGTGTTGCTCTTCAAAAAGATTTTATGGGAGACGAGTTGGCTATGCAACTCATTGAAAGAGACAAGTTCAGCTCTCATGTTCAAGGAAGAGAAAATCCCTTGATATTCAAATCTAATATTGCAAAAAATTATTGCATTAAACCTAGCAGCCGTCATGCTTTTCCCCGCTGCTGCCAATTCATCAGCGATGGATTTCGCCTTGTGAAGGTATTCTATGATAGAGAGGTTATTTTTCTTCAACTCTTGCAACTCGATGTGAAGTTGCAGCTGCCGGTTTTGAGACACAACTACGAAGGTGTTGGCGAGTGCAACCTATGCTTGTCGAGAAGATGTTACACCCACTATATAAGGAAAGATTTCGATGAGGGAGGAGAGAATCCAGGTAAGCAACATCTGATCTTTCTTAAACCAAGTCTGAAAAGCAGGATTTGGAATTGAAGATGGTGGATTATATGTGTTCATGATTGTTTGAGAAGGTGGTGGTTTAGAGCCATCAACAAATCCCATTAAATCTTGGAAATTTAGAAGAGGTATAAGTTGGGTTTCCCAAGCAAGATAGTTTATTGAATTGAGTTTGCCAAAAAAGTTAATTTGAGTAGAGTTTGAGGAAGAAGATGAAGAAGGAGAAGAAGAAGAAAGAAGAAGAAAAAGAGGGAACAACTAGTTGTGTTTGGGTGTTTGAAGCCATTTTGGACTTTGATACCATGTAAAAGTGGATGGAAAGAAAAGAATGATTTTCATATATTTTGTATTAGAGTTACAATAAGTATTTATATAGTGTTGGAGTTACAAAGGACAAGTGTAAAGTAACAAAATGATAACAAATAATATATGTACAATGTGACTACGTTGGCATATTTCTCAACTTTCAACTATAGTATTCAAAACATTTCTACTAAAGATGAAACATTAAAAAAAAGTATGGAAAAGGAAAAGAGAAAGAGAGCATTACAAATATTGTATAAAAATATAAAGAAGATTTGATCTTTTTAAAAAAATAAAAAATCTTCTTAAAATTTTCTTTGTTTTTGATAGTGATAGTTAAAAAAGTTTTTCTTTATATTTTTATTCTTATTAACATTAGAGTATATAATAATCGAATTGTAAGGTGTGTTTTTTGTATTGCGATATTTTATTTTTTTTAAAAATAATTTATTATTATTATTGATTAATATTCTGGAAATTTTTAATCCTCTCTTTTTTATTTGTTTCACACTATTTTTTGTGTTCAATATTTATTAGAAAATTTTTAAACAATATAATTGAAAGTTAAGAAATGAGTTTTAGAAAAATTAAAATATGAAGAGTTTCATATTATTTTATGAAAATATTTCAAAATTAATTTCTGAAGTTTTTTTTGAAAGTAGTATTAACATTTGAAAATATTCTTTTACATTTTATTTTTTTGTTAAAAATAAGAGAAAATAATTTTAATAAATAAATTTATTTTATAAGGATTTAAAAGTAATTTTTTAAAATATATTTAGATCCTTAAATTAAAATAAAATAGAATTGATGCAATTTACAAAGTTGAATAATTAAATAAATATAACTTTAAAAATAAAATATAATTGAAAATTAAACCAAAGTCCAAGATAAATTTGATCATTTTTCCTTAAGAAATCTATATATATATATATATATATATATTAAATGTTGAGCTCTAAAGTTATTCAATCCAAATTTTAACACATATCCCTCCTCATAATTCAGTATTTAACTCTAAATGTTTATATGTTGAATTATAAAAATCTACCATATTTTCTATTAAAAAATTAAAAAAAAATCTTATTTTAAGCTGCAAACTCTAAATAGATGAACTTTAAAGAAATTGGATAGTGTTTAAATTTTATTGGAATTCTATTTCATAGGTAGTTTATTAAGAAGCCTAAAACCTATTTTTTCTAAAATACAGGGTTCTTTTTCGTTTATGTTTCAGTTTTACAACCATTCAAAATCAGTTTTGTGAGTCTGATTTGAGTTGTTCTGTTTGATTGTTGGAGGGTTTTGATAATCTACTACGTGTATTGACAATCCTTTAGATTACATTTGATGAAATTAAAGTAACCATTTTGTAATTGAATATGGGCATTTGAGCGTGTATTTTGATGTTTTGGATGCGCATGCATGGTATATCAACCTTTAATTACATGTGTTTGTTGGTTTCTTTTATTAAAAAAAAATCTATGGTTTTTTTTTTTTTTGAGTTGATTTAGATTGACTTAAATAGTTTTGGCTTACTTCTTTTGCAGTGAATGGATGTCCAAAATTCCAACGATTGTAAGTCTAGGATTGGCAACAACACTTGATGTTGTGAGAAACATTATGTTGCATCTTTGTTGCCCGTGTAAGTTCACTTTGGGTACCAGATCTGATAGACCTTCTTTATCTTTTTTTTTTTTTTTTTTGAATTAGGATGCAAATAGGATATGGATATTATTTGTTCTAGTTCTCATAGCACGATACTGTTGTCGTCGCTGCATACTTGGATCTTGGCTATTCTTTTACTCTTACTGCAAAAGGCTGGAACAACATTTTCAGTTTCTAATTACTTGGTTGGACTCAGAAGCTATGACATTACTGGGCATGCTACAAATGTTACTATGATGGGATATGCAAATATTGAACAGGTTGCATTTAGAGTTCACTTCAAGTTGGAGTTATGGCCGAGCCTTAAGGAAACCGAGTTGTGTTTGTGAATCTTGATGCTTGTATGACCTCACAAATTGTTGCAATTAAAGTTGTTGAGAGATTGAAGGCAAGGTACACCAACCACTCACATTGCTCAATAATTTAGACCTTTTGAATATATAATTTGGTTAATTTATAAATCAACACTCAGCTCCAGCATTTATTTACTTCTATTTTTTTATCATAAAAACGTAATCTTCATTAGTTAGGATAATTGCATTTTTTGTGTCTTAACTTTAATATATTGACTACTTGTAGTTCAACTATTACTATTGAGTTTATATGGCTAAGTTCTCAAATACATGTGAATTTACATTTGCTCTACAGTTTTTATCTTTACAAATTGGTTGTGATATTTTGATCAGCTGCCCAGTTGGTCATGAGAATTTCACGTTGATCTTTATACGGAGCAGAATGTTGCAGTAAGTGGTATTCACACTCATGCTAGACATGGAGGCTATCTTCAATATGTTGTATATATTGTAACGTCATTTAATGCCATTGTTGATGGTGCTGAGAAAAGCATTATTCAAGCTCATGTAAATCTTTATTCAAGGTCCATTTTTGTAAATAAAGGTTAGCAGGAAACTCATACTCCTTTAACTCATTGTCTTCTGCTGCTCAC
>CATIWM010185009.1:0-28105 GCA_949671775.1 Mallotus repandus
ACTATTAATCAAAAATTAAGAATAATTTTGATATTGATTTGAAAAATTTTAAATATTTTGATAAAAACTAATTTTAGGGACCATTTTGTTATTATTTTAAATATCAGATTTTTTTTAAGGGTTAAATGATCCGATTCAGCAACATTGATTCTAATTTTAATCCAAAAAAAAAAACCTCTAAGAGCCTACTTAAACTCTAAACTAAATGCACCTTTTCTCTATTAATACTTGTCAATTCTTTTTTTTTTTTTTTGATATTTCCTATTGTAATATTTTTTTTTTGGCTAATTATTCTAAGTTTTTCACTTAACCCTTAACATCATTTTCACCACCATCGCTCAGCATCCATCGCTGCCACCATCATCGCCACCACTAACACAACCATCCAGCCACCATGATTCAGATTTCTGGCCACCATCTCCTACGCCATCATCTTATTGGCACAGCTGTTAAAATCTATAAGAGAATTTTTTTTTCAAAAAAAAAAAAACGTTCTTTTTTCACTTTTTTTTTATCACGATATAGGGGCCTTTTACCAGTACGGCAAAAATTACAGAGGTGAAATCCCAAGAGCAAGTAACGCCATGGCGTTTGTTTAAAAGCATGGGTAACCACCGTACAATGACAAAGCTACGAACAATCAAAATTTCGGGTCTAATCATTTCGGGGATTAGATTTCTGAAGCAAACATGCCTTAAGCCAAGCTAACAGCAATTCGTGGTCAATAAATCCAACATGAGATAATACCAGTATGGACACAGTTCATCATCACCAGAAAAAAATACTCTTCAAAATGGTGTCTCAATCTCGAGGGCTTAGTATACAAAATTACAATTTGTAATTAAAAGACAAGTGCAAAAGAATCACAAGAACCAAAAAACAAAAGGATGAATAAGGCCATGAGTGCTAAGAGTCTGCCAAATCAATTCTACCCAAATTCAACATGCACAACCTCCCCTTTGGTCACTTTCTGCAACAGCCTCAGGTATGCCTTGGAAGTATCTGAAATTATAATCAAAGGGTCATTAACCTCTGTGATAAAAATTCCATGGGCGCATATTATTTGAATTTTAGAGTTCATTGCTACCAGAAAGTACAACCATCAATTCAATAAAACCAAGAATGAGAAGGAACGAGCGGACCAATCAGGAAATATAATATTTCACACTGACTAAGGATATTTATAAATTTAAATGTAATAGTCCTAATTATCAGTCAACATGGTAAAATACAAATTGCAAGACAGACAAAGTCATCAATCTGCTACTACAATAAACTACAGTAGCCAACCATCCTGAAAAGTTCTACACAATACAATCAATAAAAATATGTTTGAATGCAAGCATCTAACAAATACTAACATTTTGAACTGTATAAGTATCAGGCTTCCTAAATCAAGAATGACCTGAGAGAGAGAGAGAGAGAGAATCATTTAATTAACAGGATGTCAGATGTTATTTGGAAAGGACATGCCACTTACCCTAGGAATAATTGATGAAGAAAAACCATTTGATCGCCAATAATTGTCAAAGATGGCCAAATCACGGTAAACAGCACCAATGACATGCTTAATGAGACTCAAAAAGCAACTACAAAATCATCTTTGCATGAATTGATTTGAAACTATTTCAGTTAATGCCAATTTTCAATATGCCAATAGATTTATCATTTTCTGTCGAACTATCAGAAAATCAGTGACTAGGGTTAATTTTCCATAATCACTTTCCATCTATCATATTTAGAAAAACTTCATGAACTAGAACCTGGAATCAACGAAAACTGCACAAGTCTTACACCAGCTTACTACTGTCAAAGCCACACAGACAGTTGTCAATTTCACCGAACCTATAACATCTTTCAGCTTTGCCACACACCAGACAGAGTAAACTAGGATAACAGAACAGGCACCACACCCATCATTTACTAATTAATTTCATAATTAGACATAAGAAATTTAAAAGAAGCTGCTATCTAATTATGGCCTTTCTCGAGTGGGATCCTTGCAATAACTTGCAAGTGGGCCTATCTTTCAGCACTTCTCAGTAAATTACAGTCACTACTCTTACAAATCTCCACCCTTGTGGTTGCAGATCACCACTCATCAAACAATGGCACCCACCAACTATTTTTAGTCTGCAAGTAATTAACCATACATCCCATCAATCAATGGTTAATTGGGTCAGCAGATTAAGAAAATAGTAAAACACACTTGACGGACATTTTGGTATGATCCAGCGCATACACTAAATACCCATAACCAGTAACCTATCAGGAGATAATCACGGTATATTCAGTTGGCAACCTATCATAGTCATAAAGACCAAACCTTCGGGAGTTAATTAGGGGGAAAGACTTCGATAACATGTAGGACAATCAAAAGATACCTAAGAATGAGAAATTAGGACTTGGAAAATGAAAGTATAAATTATATAATGTCATATAATTTAAAATTTCTTCTCTTTATGTTCTTTGAACATTCATATTTTCATAAATTCAACTTCATAAAGTAAACAAGAAAGAGTAATTCCCAATCATGCTGACAAACAACCAAATGATCATCAAAAGAAGAATATAGAGAAAAAAGAGTCACAGCAAGACACAAAAACATCTTCAAAAATACAATTTTATGCTACAATTGTGCCAAGATCCTTAGCATTAATAGCTCTTTCCTCCCCTTCAAAACCCCTCTTGTTCCACTCAAACTACAAGCCCTACATTGAGTAAGTAATGTGCA
Source organism: Mallotus repandus (assembly GCA_949671775.1). Classification (NCBI taxonomy): domain Eukaryota; kingdom Viridiplantae; phylum Streptophyta; class Magnoliopsida; order Malpighiales; family Euphorbiaceae; genus Mallotus; species Mallotus repandus. The sequence goes on from CATIWM010185009.1 coordinate 2,735, forward strand.
CGTATCAAATTGCTTAGATAGGATACTGCACCAGTAAATTAAGAATTGCTTGACATTTTGATTGGTGAGACAAGCATAGAAAATCGTATCTACTTGATCAGTGTAGATGCTATAGGATATTAGGATAGGATTTGAGAAAATAGCTCCCTCATATTTCTTTTCCATCTTTTCTTTTTTGGTTCTTTTACTGCCATTCAGAGAGATAGGGCAGGAGAGAGGGAGGGAGGGAGGTGGAGAGAGGGAAAAATGAGGGGTGTGACTCAAAAAAAAAATCCATATGATGAGAAAATCGGCAACAATTTCAAATGAGATGGAGATTTTCAAACTGCTTTTGTAAGCCAAAAAGTAAGGGGAAGAAATATAAGAAGACCAAAAGGAAATAGGGTCACATGGCTAATATGATGGTTAAATGCAACTGTGAAAGTTTAGGCAAACCACTCCCACAGCTATAAAAACTTTTATGACTTTAGGGGTGTTTCTAAAAGACAAGCTTCTATTTTTTTTCTTCCATAAAAAATTCCTTTCTTTCCTAATTTCATCTGACTTAAATCAATGCCATGCACCCACAAATGCTCTACAGTATAAAAAATTTTGCAAGTGCCTTGACTCATTCCAAAAGTGAATTTTTTTTCTAAACGTTATCCAATTGTCAATGTCATTCCATTCAGAGGCACTCATATGCTTCTCCATAACTGTCCAATTCTAAATGTAAAGGGAAACACTTGTGCTTAAGCATAAGATACATAGAACAATAAAGAGCTGGACTTCTATAATTGGGGAGCCTAATTGCAGTTTTTCTATTCTAAAACCATCAAAGTAGTTATCACATGCTTTCAGTAAACTACACCAATTCAGTCAAGAAAAGATATAATCCAACAATTTAAACTTACATGTCTTGTTCACGCTCATTGGCTAGAGCAGTCTTGGCAATACACAGGAATGCAGGATCAACATTGTAATCCTCTTTTGCTGATGTCTCAAAGTAAGGTATGTTTCCCTTCGATATACACCATTCTTTTGCTTTCTTCTCTGAAACCTACACGGCCATCAGTCAGACCAAAATGTGAAGGAAAGAGGGAAAAATAAAATAAATAACATAAAATAAAATAAAATAAAGCCACCACTAATTATATTTCCTTACCACTCGACTATTTCCACCATCAATATCAATCTTGTTTCCAAGCAATATAAACGGAAATGTCTTGGGATCAGGTGGGTTTGCCTGGAACCAACAAGGAAAAACCATAAAAAGATTATCATAAAAATAAGCATTATCCAAAAAGGAAACCAAGTCCATAGCTACAACAAACAACCTTTAAAGGGCAGCAACTAGTTGACGAGCATTGACTGCTCACAGTTGTCTAATTCTAAAGACTATGAAACAATATGTCACATTAAATAATTGGAACTCTAGCAGTTGTCTAATTCTAAAGCCTATGAGACAATACGTCTTACTAATTAAACAGAGAAATCCATAGACATAGAGAATACAAGATCCTAATCATATTGCAGCATAATTTTATGCTTTAGGCTGCTTTAGATTATGGGATTAAAAGCAGTTAAATATATGTTTGCACCATTTTAACACAAATTCATAAGTTAGGTATTTCTGGCTGACCAACTAAACTGATGGTTCCTTGGTCTGAAAAAAAGTTTTACTAAAAAGAAGTTCCATATTCATATATAAATTTGACATGTTATCTCTTCTATTACAGTTCAAATTGTTTTATCTTGCTTATTCTTTCGATTCTTACAAAAATGACAAAAAGAATTCATTCTGTTTTATTGTAGTTCGATCCTTTCTTTTTTTCTTTCTTTGTCTTTTTTTTTTTCAGAAACCATGTAAATTTACTTGTTATCAGTTTACCAGAACTGCATCTGCTAGAAGATATTACCAGATCACCAACAGACCAAGTGAAATGTTTTCCTATGTAGGTTAATTGAGGCAACAACAAGGCAGATGAAAAATTTCACATCACTGCTGCAGCTGCTACCTTACTAACATGGCCACTGTTACCATCACATCATCATTCATGAATCATGAATCGAGTCTGTGTGCTACACTAGGACAAAAATAAGATGTACCCATGACTTTAAAGATTCTCATTTCCAAAATTTAACTCTTGTTATTGATCGTATGTGTTACAAGTGTCTCACTCGTGACAAAACCATGGAGCAAGGTTTAACTTGCAAAATCAAAATGAACCAAATTCACTATTCAGTTAGGTTTAAAATCTGCACATCAGCACAATCTGCACTATCACTTATCAGGACATCAGCACTTCATAAAATCAAGTGCCTACTTCAATGACTTGCCAGAATGCCAAGACATGACATCAAACAAGATCTCTATGAATCTAATTTCAGCAAATAAAGCACCCATAGAATCAAGAAACAAATCTAAAATAAAGCATGCAATAGGAAGAAATAGAAGAAACAAGAAACCTAATCTAATCAATGCTCATAACTTAATTTTCTCCAACAAGGACAACTATACACGGATACTGAGTTCTCTAAAACCTGAAGGTAATAAATAAACATATATCCAAAAAAAATAGCAGAAATCAGGGATATATAAGAGATCTATGAATTCCAATTCCATCAAAGTTAATAGCAAATAACAAGAACAACTGAAAACAGACTCCATTCAAAAGAGTCAAAGGATAGTAATATTATATGCAAGTAGTACATGCCCACTACCATATTCATTTTCACTAGACAATTATTAGACATATTAATGCTTTCGATTATGCATTACAATTTTGAATCATCATAATAAGCAGCGAACAGAAACCAACAAAAGCACCTGTTTAAGAAACTCCTCATGCCAGTTGTCAAGAGTGTCAAACGATCTCATCACATTAACATCATAAACTAGAACACAACAATCTGCCCCTCTATAGAAAGCAACGCCAAGACTCTGAAATCGTTCTTGCCCAGCTGTGTCCCATATCTACGCAAACCACATTTCAACAACAATACAACAAAAAGCCAATTTTACAGACAACACCATTTGAAACACAGGGGGAAAAATAACAGAATACCTGCAAAGTAACAAGCCTGTCGTCAATTTGAAGTTCTTTGGTCACAAAATCTGCACCAATTGTTGCTTTATACTGCTGACTAAACTTCTTGTGTACATATCTTACCGTTAATTTAAGGAATTAACAAAAATGATAATAACAACAATCCTCCTAAAATTAGCTTAAAGTTAGCTGTAATAATTATTCTACAATACTAATTACAAAATTCAAAACCAATCGATAAAAATTCAAAAAAAAATTATAAAATTGAGAAACAAATTAAGAAAATAAACACAAAATCTAAATTAACAATCACAAATCATCAAATGCACAAAGCAAATCACAAACAATAACCTTAAAATGAAATAACAAAAGATACTGATTCATCAAAGACGTCTTGCCAACCCTGAGACAATCCAAAAAACAGCAAAACACAAATTAGATTTTATTACATTTAACACACAAACATCTGTAAAAAATAAACTAAAATCAAAGACAATGTTAAAGAGAGAAGAAAAAATAAAAGAAAAATAAGAACCCTAGCAACCACACCCGCTATCGCCGAGAACAATGACTTTGAGCAAGGTACGCCTGCGTCCAGACATGGCGGTAATGGCATACACTGTACAATATTAATTAATTAATTAATTACTTTTTTTTTTTTTAAAGAATAGTACGCAGAGAGAGCGATAGATGAAGATGAAGATGAAGATGGAGCAAAGGGGAAAAAGATGAAGAAAAAAAGGGGCGCCAATATCGATCCGTCTTTTTTGTTTTGATTGAAAAAGAAAAAAAAAATAACTTTGCTTGGATGGCTTACCGGCAAAATTAACTGTGTAATGATTAAAACTACATTAACTATGTTTATCTTCTTATCAAAAAAAAAACAAACAAACTATGTTTATCTTAGATTATGTTCATTAAACTATAATTAGTTTTAAGTTAGTTCAGTTTGGGAAAATATATGGTAATAAATAAATTACCTTAACTGAAATAAATAATTATATATATATATAAGTTTTTTTTCAAATTATTGATATTTAAAGATTTATTAAATTTTAATAAATTCGATTTAATTTGAGTAAAATTATAAAAGTATAATTTTAATAACTAATTTAATATAATTACATAAATTATTATTATTAGAATTTAAAATATCGTTTAAATAAAAATAAAATTTTAAAATTAATATATGTAATTTGTAAAGTAGTAAATAATTTTTTAGCTCAGATTTATATATATGAGGAGTGTTTGATAAGTAATTTGGTAACAATTTTTACATTTTATAACTAAATGCTAACTTTTAAAAAAAATAAAAATAACTAAACGCTAACTTTTAATTAAAAGTTATAAATTCTATCTTTTCAAAACCAAAGGTTAGCTTCGGCTAAGAAAAAAACACAAAACAAAACAAAAGTTAGCTTTTAGGTATTAATTACTTAAATATTTTTATTTTTATTTATTTTTGTAAACCGAGAAAATAAGGATAAAATCTGTAATTTGTTAATATTACACTATTAAATTACTTAATCTTCAAATATTTTTTATTTTTATTTACAACTGTATTAATTTATACCTAAATTAATGCATTGAGAAAATCAATCAAAATATCAAAATCACATTTGCAATACATAAATACTATATGTACTTATAGTAAATAAAAAAATAATTTAAATTTGATGATATAATTTAGCATAAAAATTAAATACTTATCTTTTATAAATGATAATAATGTTTTCTTTAAATCACTAATTTTTACATTTATGATATAATTTACTTCCTATATCTATACATAAAATAATTTTATAATTTAATTGCAATTTTAGGGATTATTGTAACAAAAAAAATTTTGTATAACAAAAATTATTGATCGTTGGCCATTAACAAATAACAGCTAACCATTGATTATTAGCCGTTGATCACTGACCATTAGTCGCTAAATGCTGATTATTTGTTGTCCAAGATCTTCACTAAATCAAACGAACCCTAATTTATTATAAATTAAAATAGATATTTTTCACTAGTAATTGATTGATTTTTGGGTTGATTTCAATTAGGCTGCTGTCTCCATTAGGATTCTTTTATGGACTTTCTTGGAGTAGGGATAGCTGATAGTGATTTGTTGATGGAGCTTTTGAGTTGTTTAATTTTATTGTTTGCCTTTATACATTGAGCTTTTGCTCATTCATTTTTCTTTTTTTTTTCCTATCATATGACCCTTTTTTCTTTTACGGAACGTGTGGTGTTTGCTACGATGTTGAAATGCATTAAAAAGTAAAAAGGAAAGTTTGAAAACAATGTTTTAATTGTGACATCAGTATCCACATCATCACCAACGACTAGCATCGGTAATTTTGTAGGATTAATGAGAAACGTTAATAAGTTTTAAGTTACTAAATAAAAGTTAAATATTTTATTGAGAACTAGTGAAAAAATTGGGTATTATGAATATAATTAATCCTCAGCTAACATTGTCACAACTTTTTGTCAAATGACACGTCAACATCTACATCATCACCAATGACCGTAATGTGTCATTAGATAGTTTTATGAGATTTATAAGAAATATTAGGAGATTTTAAATGACAAAATGAAAGTTAAATATTTTAATGGAAATTAGTGAAAAGTTTGGATACCATGTGTATAATTGAATTTATTATTAACTAGTTGTTAATTTGCATTTTACACGATTATAAATAATATATATATTTTAAAATAATTAATTAAAAATTTTAATAAATTAGAAATTAATAATTTTAATAAATTAAAAACTATAAATTAATCAAATATAAAAGTGGTAACTCAAAAAATTATTATCATAATTTTATTTGATTATTTTTTATTAAGAGTGCATGTATAATTTTAATATGCATAGTAACAGTAATAGTTGAATAAATAAAATAAAGAAAAAAATAAAATAGTTGAGAAGATTTTTTTTCTTTTTATCTTAAATAGCTAAGAAAATGTGTTTTTTTTTTTAATAGAGAAGTCATATAGCCTAAACTTCGATTGATTGTATAATAGGGGATAGTTTTTCTCTTTTAAATCAATAATGGCAGAAATCGAACCTTGCACCTTAGGATACTCTTGAAGATGAGTTATCGTTTGACTACTCCCTCATATTTTTAGTTGAATGAAAGAAGATATTTTAGTTTGAATAAAGACATAACTTTTATGGAAAGGAAGAGTAAGAATTAGATTGTCTTATATAGAATTGAAGATATGTATTTTAAAGTAATAATTTTTATAAATTTTTTAAGAAAAATAGAAAAGGGTTTTTTCATATTTTTTAGGGATAATGACAACGAAAGTTCTAAAAATTTATATAATTTTATAATTAAGTCCTATGAATTTTTTTTAATTGAATCCTATAAATTTAAATAGTGTTAAATGTTAGTCCTAAACTATTAAAATAAATGGAATATAATGATGTATTCATTTTATCCAATAAACTTATGATATGTGTACAAGTAACTCATACCCATTTTGCCACTTAAACAACCATATCATTTTTTTCACACTCACTTTTTTTTCCAACTCACCTTTCTACAACAAAAATACAAAAAAAAAAAAAAAATCAAATTTCATCTTCTTCCATCCTCTTTTTCACCTTCCACCACACCATTATTGTTCATCTTCTTTTACATGAGTTTTTTCCACCATTAATGACTCTTTCCTCTACTTCTCTATTCATCTAAAAATATAAAAACAAAAAAATTGGGCACTCTCTAATAAATTGTTGCCAACGAATGGGGCTGGATTTAAGACATAGATGATAGAGCCTCTCAAGGGCTTCGACTTGCTTATGCGTGTACCAGACATATTTACCATTATCCATATTTGCTAGTTGCTTACCATCCTTGCAGGACATTGCCATCTTTTCAAATTCTATTTCACCAAAAGAAATAATAAAAAAAAAAAGCAAAGCTTCCACAACATCGCAAGAAAATTGGCCTGTAATGAGGGGGAAAACTGTGATCAAAGGCTCAAAAACAGTCATAAAAGACATTTAATAACGGAAAATATCCTGTCATGGCCAGTGATTATTGCCTCCGCGGGTAAAAGTAAATAATGATGGGAATAGGTTCTGCCGTTAATAAGTATATAGTGAAAGTAAATTATTGTATTAAAAAATCCTTTTAATGATGCCAATTCCCATCATTAATACCACTGTCTTCCCCTCATTATTTAATAATCTACGAACTAAATTTTTCCTCATTATATCTACATTTATTCGTCACTAAATGATGCTTTTAGTGATGAGATTTTCCATCATTATATCAAAAGTCAGCCCATCATTATCAATCAATTGTTAGTAATAAAATTGTTCCTTGTTATATGTATGATTGCCCCTTATTAAATATCAGTTTTGGTAATGAATTTATTGGCCATTAATTGATTTTCACCCTCATTATAGAATTTTATAATAATAAAAATAAAAGCTCAATAATTGGTTTTGGCCAATAAAATAAAATAAAAGCTCAATATAATAAAAGATATTCCATCATTAATAAAATTAAAAATATCAGACAAATTTGTTTCAAAATATAATATTTTATACATAATCAGAATTTTAGCAAAAATATAAGTTCTATCTGCATAGATCATTTCAATATTTCCTGATCTCTACTAAGGTAGACAAAAATACATATGGATCTATATGGATCATTTGATACTTACCAAAAAATATTACAAGTCATGTTGATCCTTGCTTGAACTTCTTATTTGAATTAACCTACAATAAATTAAACAGAAAAAGAATTTCAATAGCACACTTCAAAATTCAACCGTTTATTGAAATTTGTATAAAACAAATATTATTATTGATATGCATGTAAAAGTAATAAGATTTCTGTTTTACCTAAGCATTAGAAGCAAAAAAAATGATGTCAATATCAGCAGTTCTAAACATCCTGCAATATTTAAATGAGGAATAATTCACAGAGTATTAGAAAATAGGAAAATGTACGAAAAACCACCCAGTCATTTCACGGTTTTAAACTTTTAAGTACGTGATTTTTTTTGTGACACTTTTAAGTATGTGCTTTAGTCGTTACACACTTTCTAGTATATGCGTCTAACACCGTTAACTTCATCCTACATGGCGTCTACGTGTCAGCGCCACATAATGTCCACGTCAATACCATATTGTCCACGTCAGTACCATATTGTCCACGTCAGTGCCACATAGGACAAAGTTAACGGTGTTAGACATATATACTAAAAAATGTGTAACAGCTAAAACATGTACTTAAAAGTGTCACAGAAAAATCACGTACTTAAAAGTCTAAAATCGTGAAACCATAGGGTGGTTTTCCATACTTTGCCCTAAAAAATAATGTTGTATTTTGTCCATTGTTATAAAAGAGCATTGTATTACATAGATTAACAAAATAAAACAATAAGAAGACAAAACTAAAAATAAGAAAGTAAAATTAAATAACTAACTTTATTCCTTGATGTTTCCACAGATTTTGAAAGGTTAAGAAAACTGAAATGACCTTTTAAGATTATGTAAGTAAAACTAATAAAGTAAAAACGTGACTTGTTCCTTATGCTAACAACTTTCCCTCACTCTAATTAGAAATCTTGTTGTACTCATTTATCTTACCCTTAGTACTCCAACCAAACAGGTTCCCATATGTTGGAAAATCATTAATGATCCATAATAATGATGCATGCAATTTAAAGTACTGATGAGTTGATGCATCAAATGTATAAACACCTACTTCCCATAACTCCTTCTACTTTTCTATTAAAGGTTTGAATAGACATCAATGGCTTTTCCAGGACCCTCAAGACTTGGTATGAGCATTGAAAGAATAAAATTAGATTCTTTCATGCACATCCAAGGAGGCAAATTATACGGAATGAATATTACTAGGCAAATGTTATATGGTGTTTTGGATTGATTAAACGGTTGGAAGCCATTACTGGCAAGACCAAGTCTTACATTGCGAGGCTCTAAGGAGAAATCTTTATGAATTTTATCAAAGCATTTCCATACTATAAAATCAATTAGATGTCTTATCACTCTATCATCCACTTTTGATTCATGATGTCATCTCATGAAAGAAGCAATCTTTGTAGACATGAATAACGACCTTTGAAGCCTTGGCTTTAAAGGAAAGTAACACATTTTCTTCACAGCTACTTTCTTACCATTCTCTCAAATTTTAGTTTTCCCGTTATGATTATCTTCTTTCCATCTTGAAACACCATATATTTTGCACAAGTCAAATTCTTCTTCATCTTTCTAATATAACATACAATTATTAACACATGCATCTATTTTTTCATATGAGAGACTAAGATCTTTAAGATTTTTTTTGCATCATAATATGATTCTGGCAAAGTAGAACCAAAGAGTAAGTTTTTCAAAAATTGTAGCACCGTATCAAAAGATTCATTACTCCACCAACCAATAATCTTGATGTGTAACAAATTGACTTGGACAAATAATTTAGAGATCTCACAACTTGGATAAGCTGGTTGCTCAAAGTCCTTTAACAACCTATAAAATGTCTTTGCTTCATCATTTGGTTCCTCTCCATGCTCAATCTGAGGTGAGGAACTAATTCCTGATTCTCTCCTATCAAAACCATAATAATCAGGATATAAATCTTGTAAGATTTCTTGCATCTCCTCATCACTTTCACTTTCATCAAATTATTCATCATAAGATTCAGATTGAAGCTCGCCAATCTTTTATCATGGTGATACCAACATGTATAATTTGGCATCATTCCATACACATTTAGATGCATCTCGACAACTTTTAGAGATCCAAAATCAGTGTTGTTACACTTAAAACACAGACACTGTATTTCATGCTCTTCACCCATCTTTGCAAAAGCATGATTCAAAAATCTTTGAACACCAACTTTATATTGTTCATTCAATTGATCATTGAAAAAATTCATCCATTTCTTGCTAGCTGCCATTTGAAAAAAATAAGAATAATTTTATAGCAAAAAGACAAACCCGAAATTACCATGAAATAATAGTCTATTATTAACATTAAAAGCTAAGAGGCAGGTAAATAACATCATTTTGTAGTAGTATAGTCAACAACACTACTCAAAGCACTGCACATGTCATTGTGTCAAGAAATCTTACATATAAATTTAAACAAATAAATTTAAAATCACTTCATGTAAGGAGATTAATTAATACAAGGTAAACAATTTAGCTCTTTCATGTAAGCTAATTAACTAACCTAGAAATTTCATTTTATGAAAATCCATTCAAAAGATGAACTTTGTAGACCTGAAATTACCATGAAATAACAGTTTGAGATAGACTAATGAACTTTTCAAATTTTATGGAGACAAAAACTGTCATATGAACATTCTTTTTCTTTTTCTTTTCAAACAAATTAAAAGAATTTACAGTGTAAATAGACTCTAAAATTTAAACCAACTATACATGACTTAACAAAAACTAAGGAAATGCCAAGTGAGGTTTTATTAATCATACTTGGAGAAAGGAATTTACAAAGTGCTAGGTAAAAGGGATTAGGTAGTTTAATATTGACTAAATTTATTAGGTAGTTTAATATTCAATAAATAACAAAATAAATTGGAGAAAAGAATGCAATTCAACTAGTATTACAATGGAATGCATGAATAGAAATATGAAAAGGATTTGTGCCCATTATTCTAATGATTTGAAAGCTAATCTTCTATTTGTATTTTGTCCTTTTAATTTTATTTAATTTGTGAGTCTAAAAGTTATAATGACCTTATCTTTTACATGAGATTACTTTGATGATAGCTTAATTATAAGCCTAAAAAAAGGTCATTCTAATTTTTTAGTCTAACACATATAAAACTAGTGATCCAATAATTTTTCTATACATTTTTTTTTGTATCATATGAATGTGAAAGTATTGACAAAGAGTAAGATTTAAGGTCCAGGCTAAATGGAACTAGCTTTAATGATGATCTCCATTTTCACTCTATATATTATCTCAAATATCAAGATCTTATGGTTCCCACTTCACACAAGTACTTATGTCAAAATAGCATGTTCAATGTCCTCCAACTTATTTATTTTTACTATATATCCTAAATATTTTCTTAAAAATTACACTCAGATATAAAATTAATTTTTTATTAATTAAGGCATAATTAATTTGGTCAGATGCCATAGTTAATAGTTTTTAAAAAAACCATTTTATCACTAACATATTAAAGCCAATATATATATATATATATATATATTATTAGGCAAAATTGTTTGTATAACTATAAATTACTCATCTTGATTTCTATAGTTGATAAGGATAGTTGTGCTTGAGGAGAACAACTTTGATTGAGAATAATGTCAAGATGAGGAGCAGTGATTGAGAAAAACTCTAATTGAGAATAACCTCCAAAGAAACCCAATTGATACAAGTATAATAATCTCCCAACTGATAGAAGTACAAATTCTAAGGGACGTCAATCTCGATTGTGCCTCCATTTTCTAAGTAAGATGACAAATTGTTAAATGAAAAGGGTAATTTTTAAATCGAAGTAAATAAGGAACGATCCTACCCAATTCTTCGGCATGAGTTGTGTAATTACAACTGCAACGATCTTACTAAAAAAAAGACTTGATTTACTGTTAAGAAACCTATCTAGAATAGACTAAGAACTCTTTGCTAACCCATTAGGTAAATTGATTATGAAATTAGAAAAGAGGGAAAAAGGAAAGGGTTCTAGCAGAGAATCGAGTAATTGATTATAGAAAAGAGGTTTACAATGAAGAGAGAAATAAAAAGGTTGGCAATTAGGTCATTATGTTTTCTTTTTTTTTAATTTTTTTATAAGGGATAATAGAATTTTTTTGGTAGGAAAGAGTTGGCGCTAAAATTTTTACTCCAATAATGATGGTATGACAATTTAATTGGTATAAAATTAAAATTCTATCACTAATAGCTAAGGCTTTAGCTAGGGGATATTTTACCCTCACAAATAACTATATAAATTACATATTTAATGAGAGGTTTTTTTTACCTCATTAATTTTTCATTACAAATGAATATTTTTCTTGTAGTGAAGTGCCCAATAATAAAATCAACCTAAAAAACCTCAGGCTTCTTTAGTTCTTCTCCGCCTTCTCCTCCTTTAAAGCTAACTTGAACATTTACACATATCTTCAGCCATAAATAGGTAAATCAAACCCAATTAGCTTTTTTTTTCTTAAGCCCCACGTAAACAACTTGAAAAATCTTCATAACGTAGATAAGCAAAGAACATCAAATTTCTACTTCTTCTTCTTCTTCATAGATTGTATGAGATAACAAGTTTCATTACAAATTAATGCTATAAATAAAAAGAAGATGCCAAAATTTTCATTAATTGTGATAATAATTTGAGTATAAACAATAATGGGTAACGGTGGTGGTATTAATAGATTGTATGAGATGACAAGTTTCATTACAAATTAATAGTATAAATAAAAAGAAGATGCCAAAATTTTCATCAATTGTGATAATAATTTGAGTATAAACAACAATGGGTAACAGTGGTGGTATGGTGATAATGTTAGGGTTAAGAGGAAGAAAATGATTATGGTTTTTTCATTTTATTTTGGTAGTGGAAGTATGACTGACTTGGTAGAGAATGAAGTCAACAATATATATGTCCCAAGTCAAATTGACACGTTAGCCATTTATGTGTAACAAGTAATATTTTATCGCTTTATAGAACTCGATTTTTAAAAAATAATCCTTTAGGACTTAATTGTAAACTTGTAAAGTCTTTGAGGACTTTTGTTGCCATTATTGCTATTCTTATAGAATAATATTGTGAATTTTAATAATTCAACACATAAACCTCTAGGAATAAATGCTAAAAAATGAAGAGGGACATTTATCAAATTTTGAGTTTAGTCATTTTGGAGCTCAACAATATATATATATATATATATATATATATATATATATATACATCAATATTGTAATTAATTGCCAAAAAATTATAAGTTTAATTATTATGCATGTAATCAACTATTAAATGTTTAAATTACTTACACTCGTATTAATTATAATTTATTTCATTTCAAAATGAAATGAAATAAATTATAATTAATACGAGTATAAGTAATTTAAACATTCAATAGTTGATTACATGCATAATAATTAAAATTATAATTTTCTGGCAATTAATTAGAATACTGATGTATATATAAATTGAGTTAATCATAATCTTGATAGTCATCATCCTCTTCTTCTTCTTTATCTTCATCTTCGTTTTTAAATTCTTCTTCATCATCTTCCTCTTTTTATGATCTCTATCTTCCACTTCGTCCTCTTTACCTTCATCTTCATTTTTGTTCACTAATTGTCTACTTGATGGTCCAAATTCATCAATATCAACATAGACATTATTCAGGTCAGATAAAAGTACTTCGTGAATAGTTGTATCAATTTCATATAATGTGACCTCATCTTCTTAAAAGGGTGTTTATATGTTAGTATTTATTTCTGGGACATCAACAATATGTCTAGTTTTTTACTTTACAAAAAGCTAACCAGTCACTTGATGTCCTCTGAGTTGAAGGATAAAAACTGTAATAAACTTGAGCAGCTTATGATGACAAAATAAATGGTTCATAATGATTAAACATTTAATAATTGTGAACATCAACAAGTCCATATTTTTCATGAATATGGGTGTCACGAGGAGTTGGATCAAACCATTTGCAATTAAATAACACCGTTCACTTTATTGGTAGTGTAGGGTATTCTAATTTGAGTATGTCAGTCAATAAACCAAAATACTGCATATCATTTGCAATATGACTATATTCTTTAATGTAAATGCCATTGCTGCTCGTAGTTTGATGTTCCCTATGTCCAACTGTGTGAAATTTATTACCATTGATGTAGTATCCTTTATATGACTTTATAATATACAACGGTCCAAATGCAACATCTCTAAACATTATATCATTGATATTCTCAAACTGCAAAAATGATATACTAAATTATTATACTTTTGCAAATTATATTAACCATATTTCATTTTAGTTAACAAATTAAATGAACTTATAAAGCTTTTAAACCAAGCTTCACACAATTTCATTTCGATTCTAATTGGAAGTGCATGTTCAATTAGCCTTTTCCCACATAAAAATCATTTTTTAGGTCTTTAAAATGGATGGTCATCTGGTAAGAATTTATGCTGGTTATCAAACCACGTAGTCTTTCTATCGCGAGGCAGTGTGAACGAATCAGAGTCCTTTATACAATTTGGGAAAGCTAACTTCCTTGGTCCCTAATTTGACAATATTACATATACTAGAAAATCACTTATAGTCCATATTAAGGCAACATATATACATATAAAAATTATGTTTCATGGAAATATCATATGTTTTCGCATGACTTCCCAAAGCACATTCAACTCAGTTATAATGGGCTACAGGAAAATATCAATTTCATCCTTTGGAATGTTAGGACTAGGCAAAATATGTATTAGGAACATGTACTCATCATTCATATACATCAACTAAGGTAAATTGTACGGGGTTATAATAACAAGTCATGATGAGTATTGTTTCCGTAATTTTCCCAAAGGTTGAAAATCATCAGTGTACAAACCAACTCTCATATTGCATTATTCAAAAGCAAACTTTGGATGTAAATTATTGACATGCTTCCATGTTGGTGAATCAGAGCAATGATGCATTATACCTTCTTTTTCAACATGCTTAACACATCATCACATATAGTGTGTGGTTGTAGTAGAAGCATATAGACATTATAACCTTGTTATAAATGGGATTATCTTGTGAGGTAGACTTCCCTTTTATCACCATTATATGATCTTTTGTATTGAGGCTCTCTACAATGAACGTAACATGACAAGATTTCTGTTTCTCCTGGTAAATCATACAGTTGTTCATACAGTAATATTTTTTTAATAGGCAGTCCTAACCCTCGAACCAACTTCTTTATGCTGCAAAAGCTGTCAATCATCAAATTTTCTTGTGGAAGCAACTCAAACATAAAAGTGCACAACTCATCGTGAAAATATTATGTTCAGCCTTAAGATTCAACAACCAAGCCACTACTGATAACTACGAATGCCCTCCCAAGTTACCAAGCCAAACCTTTTATTCAGTTGCATGTAACATATCATACAGATTCTTTGTAGATGCATTTAGCTCTTCCTCATATGGTACTATGAAAAAAGAGGATCCAGTAATGTCATAAATCATCTGCCCAAAGATATTACTTCCCATACAACTGCTTTGATTTTGTGTCATCTCATCAACATATTTTTACATTAGAATATGAACATAGTATATACATTTCTCCATGGTGATAATAAGTGTTGTAATCTTTAACAAAACTATAACGACTAAGATGTACCTTCACAGTGTCTTCTTTAAGAAAAGCCATATTTTGACAATTCTTATGGCTGTAAGGATACCTCAATTTATTTCCATCCATACATTCTAGATGTTATTAAACTTAATATAAGTTTCAATACCAACTATGTACTCTAGACATAACCAACCATTTTCCAAATGAGCAAACATCCAAACTCTATCCAGTCGTATAATTACATTCTTTAACTCTCTAAAAAGATGTAGACATTTTAAAAAATTTAAAAGAATTAATTGAGTAAGCGCGCAACCTTAGGCTATTTATAAATACAATGCCTCCCACTATAATAGACATCAAAACAAATTTCAACAGAGTTTCCCCTTAGTTCTCCAATTTCAATCGGTAAGAAGAGGTCATCACTCAAACGATAATAAAATTATTTCAAGTTTTTGCATGACCCATACATTGTTTTACTTGCAATTGAAGAACAATTCAAGAAAATAAGCTGAAATATGTTATAGATGTCATTACAGTTGACGTAGACATTTATATCTCTAAACTATTCATTCGGACATTTTCGTTGCATCCCTCCATCCAGTCGGATGCAATGAAACAAGTACCTAAGGTTCTTCTTGATAATTAAATTGACTAACAAAATCTCGGCAAAGTTTTGCTATAATGGAACTCCACCGGATTGACCTCATTAAAAAATGAGATCAACCAAATTAATTGACGCACCAACAAATTCAAAAATACTCATAATATTTCAACCTCATATCGTCAACTACAACACAACATTAATCACTATAACAAAAACTTATAATTCATAACATTGTTCCTAATATATCATTCAAAACATACCAATATATATAATTTACAATAGAGTCACTGACATTCTAAATGTTAACAAAAAATACACTAATAAAAAATGAACAACATCATTAATATTATTTAGGGAAAAGTACAAAAAAAAAATCCTGTGTTTTCAACCCTAATCAACTTCCACCACATGATTTTAACCTTAACAAAGTAGTACCTTGAGTTTCATTATGTTAGCAAATCACGACAAATAAGCTAACTCCATCTATAATGATGACGTGGCAAAGGGTATTTATCATCTCATCACATAGCATTTGAAGAACTGGCAGGCAAGGATAAAACGGTCATACTATTCCACCAACACAAGCAGCCAATAAAATAAAAGTCTTAAATAAAAGTCAATCCTTAAAAAAAGAAACACACGCAGCACAGAGCTCATGTCTTATCTCTCCCTCTTCAACTTATGTCTTCTTTTTTCTTCTTAACTTCACGATGGTGGTGCGAGCTACCTAAGACTTTGGTCAGCTACATTGCATCATCACCATTGGCGAAGTTGAAGCACAGTAGTAGGAGTGCCTCATCCCATTAGATTGCTACCTCTAAAAACTCCTAAGATTTTTATTGGCACTGCTACCTCCCATCATTGCCTCCTATGCTACCATAGCCTTCACGATGCCTTGTACTATCTCCATCGGCATTGCATCCACTCACTATGCCTTCTACCATCTCCACCGGTGTGCCTCCACTCACCTTCATTAGTGATGTTGCCACTTCTTCATTTTCTTCTTCTTCTTCTTCTTCTTTTATTTTTCCTCTTGCACTATCATCACCCACCTCAACTAGCACAGCCTTCAATCTATCTTTACCAGCCCTACCTCAACCCAGTACTTTATTTTTCCAGTTATTGATATTATTATTGATTTCTATAATACTATTGTTAAATTTATGTGCTTTTTTTTATTGTTGATTTGTTGTTAGGTAATTGTTGATGGTGGTATTAATTTTGGTGGTGGTGGTAGTGGTGTTAAAGCAGTGACAGTTAATAATTTTTCTACCCTTTCTCAATCTTAAGTTGTGTCAACGGTGAGTTTAGGTTAGTGATGGTGGTGGATTTAAGTTGTGGTTGGTGGTTTCAGTTGGTTGTGATGGTTTCCAGCGATGGTGATGGTTTCGGGTTTTAGTGGTGTTGACTGTGACGGTGGTGCACAGATCCTTTGGTTCTCTAATTAATATGACAAGCAGTAAATCCAACAACAGGGAATGTAGACCAAGTCAAGAAGAAAACATCAAGACATGGTTTTCTTCCTATAGGCTACTAATGACAGCCTCCAAATTCATTTTCAACCCTTTATGGAGCTACCAAGTCCTTTATGTTGCAGGAATGTAAGCAGGTGCGAGAGAGGGAGGGGAAAGTTGGAAAAAGAACATGAGGCTGGAGAAATACCTTGTTATATTGCTCTTACATAGAGCTATCTGCACCTTCTAAACCTGAACCAATAGCCTTTGCATTACATTGCATTGCCAGAATGTACCGGATGGATCAATATAGTATTTGTGCCTATGGTGGTGACTGCGTTGATGATGGTGGTGTTGATGATGGTGGTGCTAATGATGGTGTTGAATGTGGCAGTAGTGCTTGAGGCGATGTTGGACGGTGATAATAATTTTGTTAAAGAAAATGAATAGTTATGTTTGTTAATTAAAATAATAAATTTAAGTGGATAGACCTTTTTACCCTTTGCCACGTCAACATTATAGACAGAGTTAGCTAATTTGCTGTGATTTGCTAACGGAATGAAACTCAAGGTACTAGTTTATTAAGGTTAAAACCACAAGGTGGAAGTCATTAGGGTTGAAACCACATGATATTTTTTTGTATTTTTCCCTATTATATATTTATGTTATCATGTGCTATAAAACAATGTTTTTTATAATTTCAATAACATTATTCTAAATTCACAAAATTTACAATATTAACTCAACTAACTAAATTCTCTAAATATTTTCTCAAATTTTTTTTATTTAAATTCATAAAATTCACAATATTAACTAACTAAATTCTCTAACTATTTTTCAAATTATTTATCTAAACTCACAAAATTAACTAAATTCTCTAAATATTTTCTAAATTATTTATCTAAATTCACAATATTAACTAAATTAACTAAACTAACTAAATTCTCTAAATATTTTTTCAAATTATTTATTGATATTCATAAAATTCACAATATTAACTAAATTCTCTAAATGTTTTCTCAAATTATTTATTTAAATTCACAAAATTCACAATATTAACTAAATTAACTAACTAACTAAATTCTCTAAATATTTTTTCAAATTATTTATCTAAATTCACAAAATTTTAAATATTAACTAAATTCTTTAATTTTGTACAAAATTAATTTTATGTGTAATATGAAAAAGAAAAGAAAATTTTTAAATTATAATTTAAAGAGTTGAATAGATTAAAGTGGTAAATAATTTATGTTTTTTTTATAAGGACGAGTTAACATAAACTATTATTTCACAAGTTATGCATCAATTTTTTTGTTTAATGAATATCATTGTTTATAGATTTTTTACTCTCGATATAATTGAATTGTTTAATACAATTATTTCAAGAAAATAAATAAAATTTAGAGTTCTTTAAAAATTAACTAATATTATTAAGCTTAATAAATAAATAAAAATTATTTTTATTTTCACTGTTAAACCCTTTAAGCTAAGAAAGAGGGAGTCAATAAAAACATAAAATAAAATAAAAACTTTTAACACTAAACTAGTTACTAGCTTAATATAAACACGTCACAAATTTTAAAAAATTAAATATTAACTCTAAACTGTTAATTTTTTATAATTTTATTTATGAATATATTTAAGAATGATAAATTTTATTAATATTAATGGATAATATATATATATATATATATATATATATTAATGAAATCATCCTTGGTCAAGCTTATAACCAAGCATAGGTTATGAATCCACTCATCATCATCATTATTATTAAAATAATAATAATAATTATTATTATTATCCCCGTATTGAAGGACCAATTCTAACTTAAATTTAATAAGAAAAAAAATTCTAACTTAAATTTCACTTGAAAAGTGACATAATCAGTCACGAGTTTGTTGCTCGTTATTACAAGGCCTTACGCTTTTTTGACTTTGACTTTTATTAGCAAAGTGAAAAACGTAAACGTTAATCACGCTTTATAATATGGTCATGGTGATCATTTATTTATCACCGGTCAACTATTTTTATCTATTAAATAAGTAACTATTGCAAAATATAAAACCTAAATCAAAAAATAATTATATCATTTGTTTATTTGTATTTGATATTTAAGTATCTAGCAATCCTTTTTTTCTATTTTTTCTTTCTAGGATCTTCATAAAAAAAATTTACATTTTAGACATCATTATTTATCTCTTAAATTATCGGTAGTCCTTTATTATTCTTTTTTATTTAATTTACTCTATTTTGTTTCTTTATTCGCAATAAAAGCATATCTTTCATTTGTTTGTTTTTTGCTTGAATTTTTCTCTTTAAAGTTATTATTCGGGTTAAATGCAACAGTGGTAATTCAAATTTGTACTTATTATAATTTGGGTACTAAATTTTAATTTATTTTTTTAGAGTCACCTAACTTTATTTTTGTTTTAAAAAGGGTTCTATCAAAAAATTTTAATCCTCTAAATTTTATTTAAAAATCATTTTAATCCTTCAATCTCTTTATCTTTTCAATTTAGTCCAGAAATTATAAAAACTTCGAAAGTTTACTTTGTCTAAACTCTGATACCATTCATAATGGGTTTGCTCTTACTAGGTTGAATCAAAATAATTTTTAAATCATTCCTTATTTTCTATAAATATATAGAAAATATAGACTTATTAAAAAAAATCTTTAATTATGGATTAAAATAGTAATTCTGAATTGTTCAGGTACTAAAAAAAATTTTACTGACTATTATGAAACGAAATAGAAGTTTGGTATCTAAAAAGATACAAATTGAAGTTTGATAACTGAATTGAAACAAATCAAAAGTTTGATACCCTCCTATGCATTTGACCCGTTACTACTCTATATAAAATTTGATTATTTATCGTTTGTGCAGTACAATTATTTTCCAATTGTGGAATTTCTGTTAATATATTTTATTATGGGACTCACTTAAAGACCAAAGAGTTGATATTTATCAAAGTCATTGAGTGAAATGTACGGATTGCCCAATTACACATCAAAACAGTTCTTTCTGTCAATACGATTAAAGAATAGTTACATGAAATTTTATGATTTGAATGAGATTTTGTTTTGGTGTTTCTTGATTGTATTAATATTGCTATTATTTTTTTTAATTAAGATGTACTCTTGATTTCCATTCAATGAAAAATTGATCTTTTTCATAAAAAAAAAAAAAGCATCTAGTAATTACATGAGTCTAATAATTTGGAGCTTGAACCAAATGGTTATCGTAATGGAATAGAACTCTTTCAGTATTAGTTATTTATATATAAAACTCAAACTCAATATTTTCTTTAAGAAAATTTAAATTTCGCATCATTTGAATCATATATTATTAATTTAGAGACCAGTACAAATAAATACATGTGATTTGAGCATTTCAATATCAAGGTTTTGTAGTTTTTTGTGATATTTTATTATCTTGTGATTTCATATATACAGTACTTAAGTGACAAAATTTTTTATAACTCATGATTCATCTCTCCTCGTGTATCCAAAAATTATAATTTTAATGCAATTTGATAAAGGAGGAAAAAATAAGTCTGTCCATGGTAGTTTTAGGTAGTAACAATAACAAAAAAATAAAAATGGTTTTTTTTTATATTCTTATTTGATAGAAAAGCTCTAAACATTATAGACAATGATACTATTGCTAAATCTATTATGAGAACTTAACTAAAATAAAATATAAAATATTTTGAACGCGGAAAGAGAAATAAATCACGAATTATAAATAAATTTTATCATATAAATATTATAAATATGAAATCATTATGTATTAAAATGTTAAAGAAAAAACATAAATCTTTGTATAAAACACTTAAATTACAATGCGCTTATTTATACTTTTCCTTGTTATTTATTTGTTAATTGATATATATGTAGAGGGATGGATATCTAAGCATGATAAGAATGGACAAATGCTCCATCTTACCGTAAAATTCAAACAAAATGGGAGACTTACTAGACTAGGCTGTTTGCCAATTTATGGTATTTTGGAGAAAAATCACTTTTTATGGTGAAACTAAACAACATTACCAAATTGTGGTAGTTTATGCAGACATGAAAATGGAGGATGATGTCCGCCATTTAAAATGGCAGAGTTTGTCAGTACGCCAATTAAAATGGCGAACTGCATGTGTTGTATTTTTTTATTTTTTTTGTCTCAGTCCACCAATTAAAATGGCAGACTGCATTTTGGATTTTTTTTTATATATTTTTTGTCTCAGTCCGGCAATTGAAATGGCAGACTATGTTTTATTTTTCTATTTCAAATTTTTTATTTCTCACAGATTGAATTTTTTTAATAAATAATTAAATATTATAAAAACTAATAGCATTTATTATTATTATACTGTAATATTATTAAAATTATGTATAACAGAAATAATTTTTAATGATGGAAAAAGTGACATAATAATACTAACAACAACAACAATAACAATAAATTTAATGAGTGATAATTAATGATAAATACAAAATAAAAAGATAAAATTAGAAATCATAAATTAAGTGTGACAAATTTTATTTTTCTAAACTTTTGATATTAAATCCAAATTTTGACACTGAACAATACGTTTGAAGCTCATATCCAGTAATTGTGATGAACTAGATGTTCCTCTACCACAATGAGAATCACCACCATCATTATCATTATTGTCGTCGTCATCATCATCATCATCATCATTGGAAGCAATAGTAATATCATGATGTGCAAATAGATCAGGGCGTGCCGAAGGTGTAAACTGCAATGGTGGATTAGGTTGCTGAAGTGGAGTGCTAAATCTTGAAAGAAAATTCATTATGGAATCAGGAGTCTGTACCATCTAAGGAGGTTGTCTAAATGGAACGAATGGAGAAAAAAAGGAAGCTAGGTGGCAGGAGTAAGCTCTAGTGGCAATATAGATGAAGCAAATGGGAAAAATTATTGAAACTGAGTGGCAGAGTTTGGTGCAGTTGTGATGTAGATGGACCAAATGAATGAGAAATGGGAAACTTAGGGATAGGAATGAAAGAGGATGAAGATGGAGCGCTAACATCGCCAAATAGAGCTGAGAGGTTAATGATATCCGAGGCCACACAGATGGCATATATGTGTGGATAGAGACAGGTAGGGGAATAGGAAAAACTGAACTCGAAGCTGGGGGAGGTATTTGAGCTGTAGCATACCGTCATGCACAACGCTGATGACACTAAACAGTCTCCTTATCAATAACTCCTATATTCCATAAATGCTCTAAGAACGGGACAGGAGCTGGTGCAAGTTGGGGGCATGGCATATCATCACTAACTCTGCGCCTATAGTCATTAATTCCAATTTGCGCACTACGATCCAAGTAGCCTGAGCAACATCTCGAGTTAACGATATATGCTCAAGAGCATCAAGTTACATGTCATAAAGAATAAAAAATAATAGACAAATTTAATAAATAATTGTAAAAGAAAAATGACTAAGATAATGAAATTTTGTACATACAGCTACTCTCAAGTGAGCACTCGTGGATAATACCCATCGTCGTGTAACAGAATGATACTAGTCTAAGTACTAGGAATGAAAGTGGATTGATCCATGTGAAGGTTGACCTCCCATAACACTATGAGCGCGATGACCCTAAAGATCCAACCAGTGTGCATGTCTTACAATCCAATCAGCATAATGGTCATGCAAGTCATTATGATGTAATGCATTAAGGTGGAATGGTGGATTTGATATGGGTTGTACAAACCCAAATTGGCGTAGTATCCTTTTAGGATAGTGCCACTCGACTATATGAATACATATGAGTGGTACTATAGATTACCAAATATTGTGTCTCTGTAAGCAATAAGTAAGAAGATGTTGAATAACATCATTGCTATAAAGCTCCTAGATTTTATATATATATATATATATATAATTTGTTGTCAAAAAAATTGTTGAAATATATAATTATATTGTATACCAATTGAACAATAGTAGAAATGAACGTTGTACCTCATCCTCACGTGCATTATCAAGTCGTAGGCAAACGTCGGTGATGATATTTGTTGGAACAAATATATTTACCCGAGATATGCTCCATCTGAAATAATTTAATATGCAAGTTAGTTAAATAGGTTCTTGACAGAAAAATTAAAAGAAGATAAAGATTAAAAGAAGGTAGTTTATACCTTGGCCCAAGAGGTGCATTTGATGGAATCACATTATTCCACAATGAAGGAGTGAGAAATGAAAATCGCTTCCAAACCTATAAGTGAAGAAGAAATAGTGGGCCTCTCATCTGTGCCATCAGTGGTAATCTTGACGTTCTACATAGCTCCTGGTATCTATATTCTCCAAATACCGAAGAAAACACAAACTAAAACTAGCTTTTTTGGTATTAATAGTCGGGAACAATAATAAAGAAAAAAGTCGTATAATATAAGCATGGGTAAGCTTGATCAAAGTCGCTCGGTCAACAATGTTGAGAAGTGGGTCTTGTTTCACCTTGCCAATAATTGGTTGATCAATCATTTTCCAGAAAAAAAAAAATAATCTATCATGTGGGCCAAGCTAAATATAGTCACATGGATCAAAAGAATAGTCCCTATCTACCAAAAAGAAATGAGAAATAATAAAACATCAATATATATCTAACTAAAAAATAAATTTCATTTTAATATATCAACACTTTTTAAACTTCCTTCTAATTTTCTTCAAAAAAAAAAATTTCCTTCTAATTAATTAAATTTATTTTAACTATACTATATTATTATTTGTTGCGACCAATAAATATATAATAAAATATACAAATTTTTATTAACATTCAACTACTTAAAATTATACTTATATGTTAATTAACATTAATATTAATAAACTAACATTATAATTATATTTTACCTAATATTAACTAACATCAAAAATAAAAAAATCTATATCACAAAAAATTATGTTTTAAACTAACAGCAACAACAAAATTATATTTTAATTAACATTAACAACAAAATCTGCATAAAATAATAACAACAAATCTCCAAATAACATTAACAACAAATTTATGTTTTAACTAACATTTACAACAAAAAAATGCAACAAAATCTATAACATTAATATTTTAAAAAAAATTATGTTTTAACTAATATTAAAAATAAAAAATTACATGTGCATTTAATAAACACACCTGTTTTGTAAACTTGAAGACAACTTTTGAGACTTCTGGAGAAAATAAAATCAAAGAGAAAAAGAGCAATCTAGAGGATAAGAAGAAGAAGTAGAAGAATAAGAGAAGAGCTGAATGAAAAAAATCAAAACGATGAATGTTGACTATAAAGAAGATTAAGTGAATCAATTATTTGCGCTGTATTCATGTCATTCAAGCTTCTTTCATTCTCAGACGCACACCTGTAAATTTTCTCTGTTCACGTCATTGGCAAGTCTTTCAATGAGGAGATACTTCTTTTTTCCGGTGCAGTCCGCACCACTAGAAAAGGCGGACTGCCTTTTGAATGCTTTTTTTAAAAAAAATTAATAAACAATGCAGTCGCCAATTCCAAAGGCAGACCTTTTTTTTCTTTTTTTTTGGGTAGTCCGCCACTACAAAAGGCACAGTGCTCTTTATATATTTATAATATATATATATATATATATATATATAACAAATAAAATTAAAAAAAAATTTAACCGATATTATATAAAAATTAGATAATTTAATTATTTATTAATAAAAATTAAATTAAATTAATTAAAATATAATTTCAATTTAGTTGAAAGTATATTTTTTATTCTAATTAGGTTAATTTTTATTAATAAATAATTAAATTAATGAATTAATATCGCATTTTTTAAAAATATAAATAATTGAAAAGTAATACATAATTTATTTATTTTATTCACACATAATTATATAAAAATATAAGTTCAAATTTTTTCAACTACCTACAAATAGACCTATAATACCATTGGTAATTTTATATATAGGTCTATTGGTATTAAA
>CATIWM010185045.1:0-23054 GCA_949671775.1 Mallotus repandus
TTAAAAATTAGCAATTATAATTCACTTAATATTTGATTCTTAAACAAGTTAAAAACATAATTATTAGTTGGATAAACATTCAATCCTTGTGGGATCGACTTATACTTATTCTATATTACTTGACGAACTCGTATGCTTGCGGGAACCAATCACATAACTTGAAAGGAGCAAATGTAGAAAAGTATTGATAAAACTAGAATGATGGGCTATACAAGCTTGCATAATATATATATGTATATATATATATATTTAAATGGGCCAACGATGCATCATAGAAAAGACAAAATTTTCAATTAAGAACAATTGTAGGAAGAATGTGTCTTAAACATTGACATAAAGAAATTGGAAAAAATATATATCAAACCAATGGATAACATATTCGAAGAAATGTAGATCGAACTTGTTTAGGTCATTTTTTAAAACTCTAATGGCCGATGATGAAAAAGCTTAAATGTCTCATAAGATAACCAATATGATGAAGAGAATTGAAATTCAAACTATTTCAAAATCCACTGAACCACTAAAACCTTACCCGATCACTAATTACACCATTTCAAGACCTAACCAAACCCTGATCAAACCTTAACCCAACCATTTTGGTATTAAGAAAAAGGTTTGAGAAGAATTAGCAGAGAGAAGTTCACCCGAGTCATGTCTTCTAAACCAATAAGTACAGTCCTATGTAAGGCCTTTTTACAGTCTATATTCTATAGTTTTTAGTCTGGTTTTGATTCCTAAAGCCTCGATTTAACCTTTAGAAGCCCTGAGAGCAAAGGACAAACTTTGGTCAACGGGACTTTTCAGTGATCAAACAGATTTCTTAGAGTTGAATTTCAATGTGAAATTGTCTTCTAAAATTTTAGAATATTAGTGGGTTCCATTTGGCAAAAAGTCAAATTTTAAACTCCAGCGGTCAGACTGGGCCCCATAACTATCTACTTCTCCTTATTCTTATCCAAAAAGGGACAATTGTCAAAAAAGGTACTTTTCAAGTAAGGAATATCCTAAACTTGGAATATACTAGGACAAGTGTCAACTTATTAAAGGAAAAGGATATACTATGACATAATAACCTTGAATATTCAAGGATATTTACAATAAATGCCATCACACATGTTTGCCTATAAATAGAAGCTTTGAGGAAATAATTTAGGGGGATTTTAGAGGTTTAGAGAACCACTTCCATATAGAGAAAATTCTAGCACAAAACCCAAAAAGTTCTCAAAATAATTCTCCAATAAAAGCGTTTAGAAATTAGGGAAAATTGGGAAATTAAGGGGAAACCATGCCAAAATTCCTCTAGACCTAATTCATCTCTATTTTATTCTCAAATCCCTCTCAAAAATACTAAAATAAATCACCTAAATTCAAAACATAGCTCCAAAAAATCAATTCCACACAAATCAAAACCAAATTCAAGCATAAACTCATGAAAAACACCCTTTACCCTTTGAGTTTCAATCTCAAGTCTCTACAATAAATTGGTGTTTCTTGGGAATTTATTGCCTAAATTTTGAGGCTAAAGACATTCAATAACATCATATTCATTGATTGTCCTTTCATTTATGAGGTTTGGGGCATTAAAATTGAGTTTTGAAGGCAAAAGAGTGCAAATCCGCACTGTTCAGACATGAACACCCGGATTTGCACCAAGAACAGCCTGGCCAGCTATTAGTGGCCCAAAAATGGCTACTGAGGCTTTCAAATGGACTATTAGAGGCCTTAAAATTGGATCTTCAGGTGGCAAATCCCACTGTTCGTCCACTTTGTCCCAAATGACTTTAATGATGGTTTTTAGGGTTCTAGAGGGTATATACTTGCTTGAGCTTGATTCTAACCCTCTCTTAAGATCCTAGGATGTTGGAATTGAATCATTTTAATATATTTTTCTATTTTTAAATTATTTTACAATTATTGCCTTTTTATTTCTAAAAACTCTTTTTAATGTGCTCTTAAGTGTGATACTTAATCTTAGCTTTGTTTAATGATTGTGAATCTATTTATTAATGTTTTTGTGTCTTCAAATTGAATATTTAAATGATTATCTTTGTCATTCATCATTTATTTTGGTTTATATTCTTATTTAAAGCCTAGTTTAATGTTTTTTATGCATGTTTGATGATTGATTGTGCTGAATCATGCTTTAGTTGTTGCTCTGATATTGTTGAAATATAAATATGCATATCTTGTGTTCTAATTTAGGGTTTTTATCATTTGTGGGTCATTTTGGTTGTGTTTTTCATCATAAATCATTATTTGTGCATTTTGTGAACTTTTTGTTGATTTAAGAGCATTAATGCCCTTAACTTGTATTATTGGTGATTATTGTTATATTTTGATACAAGTACCTTATTTATGTGTCTTTATTTCAATTTTAGAGTCTTGTGAGTCTTTATTTACATATTCCAAACTTTGATTGAGCCCATTTTAAGCTAATTTGGAGTTTATGTGTTATGTATAGCTTTTAAATGCTATTTTGATCTTATTTAATGTTTCTAACTTAATGAGAGTCTTATTTCTTGTTATTTTATGCCTATTTCACATCTAATACTATTTTCTTGTCTTTACTAACCTTTTCTCTACTTTTATATATGCTAGACTACTATTCTCTACTTCTCCCTTAATTTCTTTTGCATTATTGCATTTTCATGCATTCATGTGCCTTTATCCATATCATTTGCCTGATGCATATCACTATCATACGTGTGCTCATTTTTAGATCCTCTAGATGCATACTTGCATGCTTCCCGACTTGCATCACTTGCATGCTTCCCGAATTTGCATAATGCATCATACTTTACATGCACCTTAGATTTATTTAATGCTTGTGTGAGCATGCATTGCATTAGCATCATCCATTGCATTATATATACCTCTTATTATCAATCTCAAGATCTTAATCGATCTCAAGCCACTAAATTTTAGTAACTTTCACTAACTTCTTTCTAACCATTATTTTCATTTGTTATTTTGATTATCAATTTATGATTTATGTTACCAATTATCATCTCAATCTCTACACTTAACTCTAATTTTTTTTTCATTTTTATGTCTTATTTACACTCTTGTTATTTTTGCATTTTATTTGCAATCTCTACCCCTACTCCATTATTTATTTACTTTAATTTGTAATTTTATTATTACATGTCCTTTTTTATATTATTTATGCTTTTATCTTGTCAATCACATCAAATTTTTCGTTTATTTTTATGTTTAATTTGCACTTCATTTGCTGCTAGAAACAAAAAATAAACCAGTAATATACCAAAAAATAAACCAAAACTGTTTTTGTTCTTTTATTGAGTAGATAATCTTTTATTCCTTATGATTAATAAAATGGTATATTTTGCACTTATTTTTTAATTCCTTTGCAATAAATAAAACCTTTTTCATTTTGTCACTTTTTATTCAACTATGGAAGTTTACATTTTTTTGATAAAAATTAAACATTTTCATAAATATTTTTCATATTTTATTTTTCATTTTCATGCTTTATTTTATCATTTTATTAATAAATATTATGCTTTTATATTTATGATGTTGTTATTTTGCTGATCACAAAAAACCCTCCAAATGCAACAATATGGATCACAATTTCCTTTATTAGTTTTTCAAATAAAATGATTTGATTATGTGGTCAATAATTCATGATGTGGGAATGTCCATCCAAGGTACAAAATTCACATTTTGAGGCCTAACTTGATGGAAACTCATGTTGTGAATTAGTGGTTCATGTAATTAATCAAATGATAATTTTAAATGCGTTTTTAAAATCCTTTTTATTTAGAATTCATTTTTAAAGCATTTTATTTTAGTTTTTAAAGTCATTTTGTTTTATTTTTCAAATAAAATGTTTTATTGCCCCGAAACTTAGAATATAGAGCAATCATGGAGAGGATAATAGCAAAATGTGTTAGCCATTCTCATCTCTCTTCTCTTTTAATTTATTACTTTTGTTGCTTTAATTTCTCATATTTCATTATTTAGCATGCACATATTTGTTCATAACATGATTTTGCCATGATTACCATGCCATGAATAAATTGTTTGACTTGTTGATTCATATTTATCATGTTCACATATTTTATTATTATTGCATGTTTATAATTAAATATCATGTTTGTGTTACTATTGTTGCATGAAAATATGTTATGTTATGTGTGCCATGATTAAATCTATGTGGATTAGTTTAACATATGTCATGATCATACATCATCCTATTTTATCATTTTACCATATTCATGCATTATTTTATCATGCTCTTTTGTTCTAGTGTGTATATATTGTGTTTGCATTTGCATGTAGAAGTTGATGTATAATAGTACATAATTCTTGGAAGCACCATACATAAAGTAAGGCCAACAATGCTCAATATTTGAGCGATATGGAAATTCCTCAAACAAAAGAGTCTAATCCTATTGATAGTAAAATCCAAACCCAATGCTTTATCCAATGGGCGAATGTGGTTCCAAGCAATGGATCTGAGTTTGCCTAACTCCTAAAAACGGACAATTTCTCAGGTGATACCGAGTGGTAACTCCCTTTTTCTCTTGCCTAAGTGGAGGGTTATAATTGCATTTATGCCATCCTTAAGCTCTTTCAATACTCCCCTCACTACCCTTTATTTTCCCATAACAAGGAGAAAGGGTCAATGATCTAAAGAGTGTCGAGTCGGTCCTGTTGGCGTTAATAGTGGTGACTCCACACGGGATTGAGATCTTGATCCCAAAGTTTGTATGTTGCATTCAAAACCCGCAAGAAGCATGTATTGTGAATTATAACACAAAAGATATCAATCCCACGAAGACTGTATATTGAGGACCAATATTTTTACTTTTATTCTCAACTAGTAAATTAAATAAGAATGAATTTTGTAATAAGATAAACAAAGCAATCTAATTAAATTGTAATCAAATGATAAAAAGCTTAGAGCCTAGGTTTAGTTTCATTATTCCAATCCGATCATTAACACATTAATCAAATAAAAATAATGATTTCAGTTAAGGGTAATTTTTTTGAAATACCTAAAGACTCTCTCGAGTTCAATTAAGTATGCAAAGATTAAAGTTTAATTTTACTTTTGTGGTTAAGAAGTTAATATAAACTCATTAAGTTCCTTAACAATTAATTTACCACTGTAGACCCTTCCGTACTGTCATGGTTCCCCGTAGAGCTCGGCTACTCTCGTGGTCGAGTGGTCTAAGTCCTATGAGTCTTAAGCTAATAAATTACCCTAACTCTCGTTGGTTAATTTACCCATAAACATACAAAAAAGCTGGCTAAGAATGAAAGCATACATTAAGTGCAACTCATAGAATTAACTTAATATCAAATTAATAAAACTTTGTGTTCAATCACATTATGGAATAGTTACTCCTAATCTAAAACCTAATAGAAAATGAGCCACGTATAATTGTGGTGATGCACACAAACATAATTAAAAGACATAGAAGATGAAGAAGAAATAAAGGTAAGTCTTCTTGAATCCTTGCAAATTCCTTGCTTGCACTTGTTTGTTGCCTCTTGAATGGGGAATCCCTTTTAAAACAACTCTTTAACCTCGTTTTATAAGGTAGGGTTGATAAGAGTCCTTTTTGCCCTTAAATCTCTTTGCCTTCTAAAGTAGGAAAACTCCTTTTTTATTGACATGGATTTAGACACGACCGTGTTGAATGTTGTGTCACGTTGCATGTTGAGCTCTAGATGAGCACACAGTTTTGCACATGCCATGGTACATGTCTTGTTGAATTGCTTCCTTTTCTTTTTGTCTAGCAGATAACCATATAGTTTTGTACATAGCTTGATGAAGGTGTCTTACTTCCACTTTGCTCAATTCATTGCTTGACATGCTTTTGTCAAATCGTGTTGCATGTTGTGTTGACATAAATCCTTACTCTTCTTGGATTTCCTCTTTAAACTTAATTACAAAAAGAAAAATTAATTAATATCAAACAAAACGTCTTAAAATATGTTTTAAACAATAAAATTCTAATTAAAATACTAACACTAATATATTTCCTAATTAAACTTATATTATAACCAATTTATTCTAATTCTCATTCAATAATTCAATAAAAATCAACTTAAATATTCGTAAATATTATACACGTCAAATTCCCCCACACTAAAACTTTGCTTGTCCTAAAAAAAAATCAAATTTGAAATTTAAAGACCAACTCAGCTACAACCAAAAACTCATAGTTTCTAAGACATGCAAACCGATAACATCGAGACTCAAAATTGTTTACTAAAAAAGATAATCGGAAAAAAATTCATCATATATGAAAAATTTACTAATCATAACGCAAGCACATAACTCTTTGAAATCCAATTAACATAATTCTAGAAAAAAACATTAAGGTCTATAACTCTTTTTTTTTTTCATAAAACTTTGGTTGTGAATGCGTTTTATGCTCCATTTCACAACATCTTTTCTTTTCTTTGCTCTTTACTTTGGTGAGTGCGTTTTACACTCCATCTTACCATTTTTTATTCTCTCAATTCAATTCTTCCCACTCTTAATTATCCCCTGCTATTCCCGTATTACTAAATATTAATACCGCCAAATTAGAGCATTGGAGTGGATTCAGAGCATGTAAAAATATAAACTTAGGCACTGCTCTTACTTAAGAAAAGAGACATTTTTTTTCTTTTTTTAGAATTACAAACCAAAATGCATTCTGCCCCAAAATCATGCTTAAATTCAATCTCCAAGTCCATGCTCAGATTATAAAAACTAATTTTTTCATACATAACGACCATGTACAACCATCTTAATTAATAAACCATTCAATAACTTGATAATTGAATCGAAGAGCATACTTATACAATATTGCTCTCTAATTGCAATTGAGTGACTATTTTTTAAACAAAAATTTCAAAGGAAAAGTTAACAAATATAGGGAGAAATCGAGTTGACAATTAATGAATAGAGAATAATTAATTATTTATTATTCTTATTTATTTATTTTTTCTATTTTTAACAAAAAATCATGAATAGTGGTAATAAATGAAACATGACAAGGGTCCCCCACACTATCCATGTCATTGTCCCCAATGACTAGACTAATGAGAAAATGAAAGGAACATACGTAGCAAAATAAAGAAAATAAAGAGAAAAGAAATACTACCTTTTTGGTCACTGTAGCCATAAAACAAGCTAAACTGTTTTTGAAAACAAGAGAGCTAAGTAGCAATTATCCAAAATACAGACCAGAGCAGATAATAGAAATAGTTCAAAATAAAGTAGCAAAATTAGTCTTAAACATAAAAGAAAACATCACAAATGACAAAGATTGGTGGGACTAAGAGAGAGAAAAGAGAAGAAAACAAAAAGAAGAAGAAAAGAAAAAGGGCGGCGGCTAGGGTTTGGAAAAGAAGAAGGTGGGCTTTTATACAAATAAAGTGACACAGTATGGGAAGCCATGTTTCACACGGTGTCGAGTGGTGGGAGGCAAGTTGCATAAATTCACACGGCTTGCAGAAGATGTGGCTAAAGGCATGTGAGGATTTGCTTGGAAAATTAAAAAGAAGGGCGAATGGACACGTCATGCTTGATCTAGTGTGGAGTTTGGGTCAAAATGGCTTGGAAGTTGCACGACAAGTTGATGTCGTGATCGATTTTGTGTTTGGTTCTAAGCAAAAAATGAAAAATTGAAGGAATTGTACACGTCATGGTAATGTCATGTACAGAGGCATGCCATAAATGCAGTGATGTGACATAACACACGAAAGTCGTGGCTAATACTACGTGTGGATCTTTAATTAGAGGTAAATAATGTTACGGTATAGCAATGTTATGTGGTTGAGCATGTTTTCAAACTCGATAGAAACACGACGATAAACTGGACATTGGTGCAAGAACAAAATAATGCATAAATTTATTCGTACCTGGGCACGACTAGTAACATGTCGTGCATGATCCCGTGACATGCTTTAAATGCCTTGAATATTTGCTTTGTGCACTCCTTTCGCCATCCATTGAGACCCTAAGTGAAAAAAATGAAAAGTTAAAAGAAAAAAAATGGAAAAATAGGATGCAAAAATTAAAGATAAAAATAAGACTAAAAGAAAATAAAAAGACTGTTGGGTTACCTCCCAATTAGCGCTAGTTTTAGGTCTTTAGGTTGATTGTAATGCTAGATCTTCACTTAGGGAGGATTAATTAAAGAATAATACTCTTCCACTTGAGCTCGCTTATTTGACACTTGAAAAGAAGATGAAAAATTCTTAAAATTTAAATCCTTTATAGCACTTTTAATTC
Source organism: Mallotus repandus (assembly GCA_949671775.1). NCBI lineage: Eukaryota > Viridiplantae > Streptophyta > Magnoliopsida > Malpighiales > Euphorbiaceae > Mallotus > Mallotus repandus. The sequence goes on from CATIWM010185045.1 coordinate 8,264, forward strand.
GCCACTCTATAGTATCTTTCTCAAGAGGCCCCTTTTACTTTTTAACTTTCTTGGTTTCTTTCACCTCATTGGTATCATGAATGGGGTGTGTTTTAAATGGCCCTTTGGGAACTTGTGGAAGAATCTTTAGCACAAACTTCAACTACGTCCACCCAAAAATAAGAAGTCATTGATGGGGATTATTGTGGCTTCTTGAAGACATCAAACTCCACTTTTTCTTCTTCTATCTCTAGAGTAATTTTTCCATGTTTGACATCAATAATTGCACCAACGGTAGCAAGGAAAGGATGCCCCAAAATTATTGGAATTTGACGACCCTCTTCCATCTTTAAAATAAAAAAATCTTTTGGCATATAGTAACCTCTAACTTTATCGGGCACATCTTCTAAAATTCCAGAAGGATAGATGATGGATGTATCCTCTCGTTGTAGTGACATCGTTATTGGTTGTAGCTCACCAATGTTTGAGCACTTGTAAAAAGAAAGAGGCATTATGCTCACACTTGCACTTAAATCATATAAAGACTTGTCTATAAACTCATTCCTAATAGTGCAAGGAATAGTAATACTCCTTGGATCTTTAAGCTTTTGTGGAAGCTTATTTTGAATGATAGTGCTGCACTCCTCATTGATAGGAATGGTCTCATGATTTTCTCACTTTCGCTTATGTGCAATGATGTCTTTTAGGAAATTTGCATAGGTAGACATCATGTTGATCACATCAAAAATTGGTATATTGAGTTTGAGCTACTGAAATGCCTTCATGAACTTCTCAAATTACTTGTCTAACTTTGATTTTCGTTGCCTTTAAGGGAAGGGTAATGGTGGAGTCTTTATAGGTACTTCATTCTTGTCCTTTTTCTTTTTTTTCAACCTCCTCAGTCTGTATCTCCTCTTCTTGTGTGTTCTTTACAACCTCTTCCTCTTCCTTTTTGATTTTTTACCTTGGGTAGTTACTTTCTACTTTGAAGCATTATTGTATTGCTCTTTTGTGGCCTTTGACGAAAAGGTAGTGGTGGAGTGATAGTTTTAGGCACCTCTTCTTTCTTTGATTCATTAGCATGTTTTTCTTCCTTGTGGACATTATTGGTACTTCTTCTTCTTCCTTTTTTATTCTTAGCTCGGGTAATTATTATCCACTTTGAAGCATTATTGTAGTCACATGCTCTCTTAGGTTCTTGGGTTGACTAGGAAGTTGAACCGATTATAAAAAATTAAAGGCACTAGCTTGTGAAGCAATTTGATTTTCTAACATCTTGTTATGTGCAAAGAGCTGACTCATTTGAGAAGTTAGATTCTTGATAGCTTCCTTTTGTTCCATTTTTATATTCTTGATGGCCTGCTTTTATTCTTCTTAATCCTTTAGGAATTTTTAAGCATGCTTTCTAAATTAGGCTTGACTTCATCTTGTTGATGGAAAGAATTCTTTTGTTGGAAACTAAGTAGTGGCTCTTTGAACCCTTAGTTGGCATTTTGGACTCCCCTTTGATTAGACCATGAAAAATTAGGGTGATTATGTTATCCTGGGTTGTATGTGTTAGTGTAGGGATTCCCTTGGTTTCTTTGAAAATTATTGAGAGCATTTAGCTGTTTAATTGAAGGGTCTTGAGAAGAGAAACCCCCTTGACACTCTAGAGTCAAGTGCCCTCCTCCGAAATATTTACAAGAGTAAATGGACATGGGATTATGTACCTTGGTTGAAGGTTCCAATTTCTTCGTAAGCATGTCAATTTTTTCATTTACAAGATTCTAACCATCCACTTCATGCACTCTTGCAACTTTCTTTGGTGCTCTTCTTTCTCCATGCCATTGATAATTGTTAGATTCCATAGTCTAAAACAAGTTATACGCATCATCGGGTGTCTTGCTCATGAAAGAGCCTTGAGCTATAGCATCTATGGTGATCTTCATTGGCTCAGTAAGTCCTTGGTAGAAGGTTTGAATGAGCAGCCATTATGGAACTCCATGGTGTGGGCATTGACATTGCAAGTGCTTGAATAACTCCCAAACTTCATATAAAGATTCACTAATGTGTTGAGTGAAGCTTGTAATCTCTTGCCTAAACTTTGTTGTTTTTCCAGGTGGAAAATACTTGCTCAAAAATGCCTTTGACAATACATTCCAAGAAGTGATGGATTGTGGTGCAAGAGAGTGCAACCATAACTTGGTTTTATTCCTCAAAGAGTAAGGGAATAATCTTAGTTTTATTGCATTTGGACTAACCCCATTCATTTTGAAAGTGTCACAAATCTCTAAAAATTTAGCTAAATGGGCATTAGAATCTTCACTTGGGAGACCTCTAAATTGGAATTATGAAACCATATGAATTATTGCTGGTTTGATCTCAAAAGTGTTGGCATTGACAGTAGGCCTCACAATACTATTATGGATATCTCCTGGGTTAGGCATCATGTACTCTTGAAGAGCACGATTCCTAGTTGGTTGTGCTGCTTGACCTTCAGGCATCTTTTACTTGTCTTTCTCGCACTTTTCCTTACGATTTTTCTTACACAATTTCTCAATTTCGAGGTTGATCTTATCTAAGTTTGTCCTCTTAGATTGAGTGTTCATAAACTAGCAAAAATCACTTGAAAAATCAATAAGTAAAACAAGTAAGATTTAAATGAAAGAATACTAGTCTAAGAAAAATAAAAATTAAATAAATATCAATATTGCCATTCCCTGGTAACGGTTCCAAAACAAGCGCACAAATCGTGAATTATAGCATAAAAGATATCATTCCCATGAATACTGTATATTGAGTACCAATATTTTTCCTTATGTTCTCAGCTAGTAAATTAAATAAGAATGAATTTTGTAATAAGATAAAAAAAAGCAATCTAATTGAATTGTAATAAAATGATAAAAAGCTTAGAGCTTGCAGTTTAGTTTCACAATTCCAATCCGATCATGAACACATTAATCAAACAAGGGTAATTGTTCTAGAATACCTAAAGACTCTCTTGAGTTTAATTAAGCATATAAAGATTAAAGTTTAACCTACTCTCGTGGTTAAGAAGTAAATCTAAACTCATTAAGTTTCTTAACAATTAATTTACCATCGTAGACCCCTGCCTACTATCATGGTTCCTTGTAGAGCTCGCCTACTCTCATGGTCGAGTGGTTTAAGTCCTATGAGTCTTAAGCTAATAAATTCCCCTAACTCTCATTGGTTAATTTACCCATAAACATACAAACAAGCTGGCCAAGAATGAAAGCATACATTAAGTGTAGCTTATAGAATTAACTGAAAATCAAATTAATAAAACTTTGTGTTCAATCACGTCATGGAATAGTTACTCCTGACCTAAACCCTAATAGAAAATTAGCCATGCATAATTGTGGTGAAGCACATAAACATAATTAGAAGATATAAATGATGGAAAAGAAATAAAGATCAGTCTTCTTGAATCCTTGCAAATTCCTTGCTTGCACTTGTTTGTTGCCACTTGAATGTGGAATCCCCTTTGAAACAACTCTTTAACCTCATTTTATAAGGTAGGGTTGATAAGAGTCCTTTTTGCCCTTAAATATCTTTCCCTTCTAAGGTAGGAAAATTCATTTTTCTCGACATGGCTTTAGACACGGCCGTGTTGAATGTTGTGTCACATTGCATGTTGAGCTCTAGATGAGCACACTATTTTGCATATGTCATGGCACATGTAGTGTTGAATTGCTTCCTTTACTTTTAGCTTAGTAGATAACCATAAGGTTTTGCACATGGCTTGATGAAGGTGTCTTAGTTCCACTTTGCTGTATTCACTACTCGACACGGTTTTATCAAACCGTGTCGCTTGTTGTGTTGACAAAAATCCTTACTCTTCTTGGTTTCCTCTTTAAACTTAACTATAAAAAGGAAAATTAATTAATATTAAACAAAAATTCTTAAAATATGCTTTAAACAATAAAATCCTAATTAAAATACTAACACTAATATTTTTCCTAATTAAACTTTTATTGTACTTAATTTATTCTAATTCTCATTCAATAATTCATTTAAAATCAACTCAAATATATGTAAATATTATACACATAATTGCACTTTGCTTCGAATTATATATACTGTTATAGACCAACTTGCATCATGATACTTATCATACATGCACAAGCTTAAGGACCTCGATGGTGTCAAATTATGATTCACCATGACTTCACTCGGCTCATAGGTTGTTTAGTTTGACATTATCACCTTTAGCCTTAACTCAGTCCAAGAGATACTACCAAGCTCATCTGACCAAAGTCTGTAACCAAAGTCCTAAAGGGGGGTAGTTTTCTCTCGAGTTTCCAAAAGATGTCGGGCCCCTTTGACCTTAGCCTGTAACTCAAGTCCATAATGGAGTGCATCTTGCTAAAGGAACCCTTGGCCTTTTACTCTGACTAACTCATGTAGTGGCCCAAAAAACTTCCATTAGGATTACACTATATCTTATATATGTTTGCTGATTTGTGTCTATATGCTGCGTTTTGGTATAAACTGAGTTCTTGGTGACATATATATCTTATAATGTGCTGGCTAGAATCAAGTTAACCTAATTTAGACTTTATATACCCATTCGAACCTGAAAGGTCCATGTGAACCAAGTCAGTCTATCATGACACATTTGTTACATATTGTTATTTCTTATGGCCTAAAATGGTTTACACCATTTAGGTCATATGTCTCAAACATTATGACTCATATGGTTTTGATAGCTTGACTTATTTGCTAAATCCTAAAGGTCTGAATAGGTATGTCTAGTTTGAAAAAAAAAAAGAAAACTAGAGATATCTTAATAACCTAACCCTAGTTGTGGGGATACTACATCCATAAGGTTATTTTGATATCCCATGTTTTTATTGACTTATATTTAATCATCAAAGTATGCTATATACATATTACCAATGGTCTTTAATATCTTAACCCAATTAATCAGATGGAGCAATAGTTTTGACTCTTATATATCCAAATAAACGAGTATTGAACTTATTATGATACAATCCAATGTTCATAATAAAACATAAATAATCCTTGTATGTTAATTTTTTTTCATTTTCGAGAGTCATAAGTTGGTTCATCCCCAAATGATGTTCTGGTAAGCCCTATTTAGGAAAGAAATTGAACGACCACCTATGTGGGAGAGATAAGGTTGAAAAAGACTCTATTTTCTCTTGTGTGTCTTATTTATAACTTTTTGCATTGTATATGCATTAATGCACTCATTCATTCATGCATACATGCATTCATGCATTATCACAATGCATGGATACATGCTGATACATATACAGTCACCATAGGTAATCCCCAAAGTGTTTCAACACCGCAGCTTGGTTAGAGGACAAAAAAGGTTAAATTAGTCAAATTTATTATGGAAGGTTCATCACAGCCTATATGAACGGAAGAAGTTGACAAGTTGGTTAATGAATGGGTGAATGAGTATATTCAAAATAATATGCATCAGTTACTATAAGTTGCTAAGAAAACTGAAAGACCTTCTTATAGGGTGGTACCACCTCCACCACATCAAGGAGAGGTTACTGAAGAAGAAGTTATTATGGTTAATCGTCCACCTTTGACTGATGATCAGATTAAGGCTTATGAGGCTTGGAAGACACAGTTTAAAGGAAAAACACGAGTTAGGACTAATCCAGTTGATAAGGAAAATAAAGTGATGATGGAAGAATATTCTAAGATTACTAAACAGCTTCAAAGGTTGCAAACTCAAGTGAAGTAGGCTTCCATGGGTTTTGACATTGATGAGTTGTGTGCATTTAGGAATCTTAATCTCCCACCCAAGTTCAAGATGTGTTAGGTGACTAAGTTTTCTAGCATTGGTGATCCAAAGTTGCATCTTCAGCACTGCAAAGCTATGATGTCCACTATTATGGGATTGACATATTATCAAATATGGGATTTTCTCTTATTTTCTTTACAAGGTTCAACTCTTACATGGTACCTTCGACTTGATAATACTGTGAAAGAGAATTGGAAGGAAGTTGTGAACCAGTTTCTTAAGCAGTATTCTTATAATACTCATATTGAAGTCTCTTTGCTGGATCTACAAAGTTTGACTCAAAGGTCGAATGAATCCTTTGGTGATTACATTACAAGGGTTAGAGAGAAAGTTGCTTACATGAGAAATAGACCGAGTGAAATTGATCAAGTCAAAATTGCATGGGAAATTACTTAAGATTCTATTAGACAAGAAATTAGGGTTATAAGTATGAGATCATTTGTAGATTTATATTATGCTGGGGTTCGAGTTGAAAGGATTGCTAGATTTAGAAAACCTACATAAGTTCATAAGAAAGGAACTTAATCTTCATATGCTTTGAAAGTAGCTGCTGCTACTTCTTCTCCTATGTTAGCAATTATAAGGCCAAGGTAGTTTTCTAAGTTTCCTGTACCGTTGTCTAAGGTATTTGAAAACTATGCAAGAGTGGGATTATGAAGCCATTAGAACCAAGGTTGTTGCCAAATATTCTTTTATCTAATCATAACCCGAAAGAGTTCTGCAAGTACCATCAGTAAGTGGGACATAACACTAGTAATTATTTTAAACTTAGACATGCAATTCAAGATCTTATTGATCAAGGCAAGATTCTAAATCCAGACCATGGTAAGCCTGCACAAGAGGTTAAGAAGGTGATGATGATTGAAGATGAATGTATCGATGAAGAGTTTCTAATTAAATATTTTGAGCTAGTTAATAGTAGAAAAAGGGCTAGGGAGGAGGAAGATTATTAGAATCTTGATCAGCCAAGTCTTGAACTTGATTATATTGTTGCTTAGAATCCGCAAGTAACCCAAGTTCCCTTTGAAGAAGCAGTGCCACCACATTGGACTTTTCTAGAACAACCAAGTTCTCAACAGGTTTAGGATACTCTGGGTGAACTGATAGAAAGGTTTGATTATTTAGTGAAGTACTATAAGCCGACATTTGTAGATATTATGTTTGATTCAATCATTCTAAGTGGATGGGGTAAGGAATTTGGTGACAATGAAGAGATGAATTGCTATGCTAGTTATATGGATGATCATGTTTTCTAGGTCAGAGAAAATTTAGGCAATTTAACTTAAAACTTTTGGGAACTGATGGAAGGAGAAGATTCCACTAATGAGGATAATTTGTAGTTGGAGTTTGCTGACTTGTGGGAATTGTCAAGCAATGTTGAGATGAATGTGAGTCATGTCACTAGAAGCAGGAAGTACTATCTAGATCCTCTTATGCCACAAAAGGATGGGTCACCAATACCAGATAAAGGAAAATATAAAGTGTCTGAAGAGGAAGAAGAGGATACTGTTTTAAAGAAATTAAAGCAGACAAAAGCCAATGCAAGTGTGTGGGACTTATTGGTTGCATCAAAGAAGCATAGGGATGCTTTGTATGAAGCTCATGAGAAATTGCTGATTTCTATAGAATTTACTTCTGAAGAATTGGTGATGTTAGTGGGTTTTAAAGATAATATGGAGATTTCTTTTTCTGACAAAGACCTGATAGATTTGGGAAGGAAACACAACAGAGCTTTGTATATCCAGGCTAAAGTTAAAGGTTTTATGGTTCCATGTGTAATAGTCGATGATGGATTAACAATCAATGTATGCCCTTTTAAATTTTTGGAAAAGCTAAACATGATAAAGGAAGATCTCATGAAGTCTGATATGGTGATTAAAGCCTATGATGAGTCCAAGAGAGCTATGGAAGGTACTTTTAAGACTGTTGTGAAAACTGGGCCAATAGAAACTATGGTTGAATTGGTTGTGCTTGATATTCCGATCACTTATGGGTTGCTTTTAGGATGACCTTGGTTCCATCCTCTGGGAGGAGTTCCTTCAACTCTCCACCAAAAGATAAAGTTCCCTTATGAAGGAGGGGTGATTATTATCGAGGCTGAATCTAAAGATGGTTGTTCTATGATTTATTTCGATATGGGTCCACCTGGATTTCAAGTTTCTGTTATTTTTTATTATTACATGGATTTGAAAGTAGTTATGATGTTAAAGAAGTCTAAATTTGTGCCTGGTATGGGTTTGGGTAAAAATCAGCAAGGGATTGTTAAGTTCCCAGATTCCAAGAATCAAATGCACATTTATAGATTGGGGTATTTTCCTGAACAAGCTCAAAAAGCAAGCAGTCAGACTGAAAATGGGGTGTTTATTTATCTAGGAGGTAAAAGGATTTACATGAAGAAGTATGAAAAGACTAAAGGTTGGGAGATCTTTGATGATGTGGCAAAAAGATCTAAGAGATTCAAAGAAGGCCAAACTGTGGTTCAATATACTGTAACTACTATGGACACTGTGATTAAGCTTTCACCACTTACTACTATTAGTGTTGAGGACTTTATTTTGAATAATGTTAAACTTGTAGTACGTTTAGAAAAGGATGTTTTTAATGCTGACTATGTAATTTCTAATGATATTTTCTTCTCTAAGTTTAATGTAATAACCTTTGATTTTGCTTACTTGTTTAATGTTTATTCTATTGGCTATGTGCATACACTTGATCATATAATAAGCATTTCATACTTAAATTCTATTCATATTGAACAATTTAATATAAGTGATACTAAATCACCCAAAGAACTTAATTGGCAAGAAGGCTTTCTTTTGAAGAAAAAAAGTGAGCTTGAGAGAATAATAAAAAAAATGGAAAATAGTCTTTGCTTAGAGCTATGATGATATGCTAGGAATAGATCATGAAGTGGTTGAGCATTTTATTCCAACTGATCCTAGAATAAGACCAATAAAGAAGAAATTTAGGCGTCTAAGAATTGAATAAGCTCTAAAGATGAAAGAGGAAGTCAATAAGTAGACAGAGGCTGGGTTTTTAGAGGAAATTGATTATCCAGAGTGGTTAGCCAACTTTGTCCCTATCCCAAAAAAGGATGGAAGAGTTAGAATGTGCATTGACAATAGAGATTTGAATAAGGAAACTCTGAAGGATTATTTCCCATTGCCTCATATAGATGTTCTAATAGACTCTGCTACTGGTAAAAAGTATTACACCTATGCAGATGGGATGGCATGAATTTATTTAGATAATGATGGTTGTCACAGATAAAGCTAAAACTGCTTTCATCATAGAATGTGGTACTTTTTGTTACAAAGTAATGCCATTTGGATTGAGAAATGCTTGTGCAATATATCAACGAGCTATGGTTCATAAAGATATGAAAGTATATGCAGATGATATAGTGGTTAGATTAGAAACTTTTAAAGAACATTGCAGAGATCTAGAGAAGTTTGTGGAAAGGTTGATAAAGTTTAATGTGAGACTCAATCCAAAGAAATGTGTTTTTATAGTACCTTCATGTAATTTATTAGGATATGTGGTGAGTTCAAAAGGCATAGAAATTGATCCAGAAAAGGTCAAGGCAATTCAAGAAATGCCAACTCCTAAAACAGAAATAGAAACAGAAATAAGATCTTTTCTAGGTCATCTTCAGTACGTTAATAGATTTATCTCTAAGCTGTTTTCAATATGTGAATCGATATTCAGATTGTTGAGAAAGGATCAACCCACAATTTGGAATGAACAATGTCAGATTACATTTGAAAAGGTTAAGTAGTATTTGTTGAATCCTCCAATACTCAAGCCACCACAACTACGAACTACACTTATCTTGTATCTGTGTGTTAAAGAATTTAGATTAGGGGCAATGTTAACTCAAGTAGATTATAGTAGGATAGAGTTTGCAATTTATTACTTGAGCAAGAAGCTACTTCTATGTGAAGAGAAATAAAAGATCATTGAGAAGATTTATCTGGCTATGGTATGGGTAATAAGAAAACTTCAGAACTATTTTCAGTCTTATAAAGTGCAAGTTGTTTCAAAGATGGATCCGATGAAATATCTGTATGTTACACCTTAATTGGTTAGTAAACTGGGTAGATGGTTGATTTTACTCTCTGAATTTGATATCAAATATTTGACAAAGAAAGTGATAAAAGGAAGAGCAGTTGCTGAATTTATAGCTCAACAACCGATTGAGGATGATCAGGAGGTTGATATTTCTTTTCCAGATGAAGAAATAGGCTTAATTGAAGTACAAAGTTTGAAAATGTATTTCAATAGTGTAATAAATAAAAAAGGAGTAGGAATTAGAGTGATCCTAGTTTCACTGACTGGAGATTGGATTTCGATAGCAAAAAGATTGAATTTCTCAATTACTAATAATGTCGCAGAGTATAAAGCTTGCATCTGTGCTTTGGAAGCTCTTATTATAATAGGAATAAAAAAAGTTAAAGTGCTGGGTGACTCAAAACTGGTTATCTCATATGTCAATAAGGAATGTGAAGTTAGAGAAGAAAAATTCAAACCTTATTTAGATTACATTGAGAATCTCAAGAAATACTTTAATAAGCTGGTGTTCATCCACTTAATAAGAAAGAACAATCAAGTTACTGATACTTTGGCAACTTTAACTTCTATTTGGGGATAATGCAAAAGGTTTACTAGTGAGACCAATGATCTTAATGAAGGCCAGAGTTCCATGTTTCAAGTGCACTCAAGTGCTAGTTGTGGAAGAAGAAAATAAGTTGTGGTATTTAGAAATTTTGAGACTAATGTAGTGTGGTGAATTTCTAAAAAATGCAAGTAAGAAATATAGAATGTTGTTAAGATCTCTTGCGAAAAGATTTTTCATTTTTAATGGGGTTTTGTACAAAAGGGGTAAAGCTATCCATCTTCGATGTGTTTCAAAAAAAAGAAGCAGAATGAATTATAAAAGATGTACATGCAAGGGTATGTGGACCTCTTATGAATGGTAAAAAGTTGACAAGAAAAATCATGAGATAGGAATACTATTAATTAACAATAGAGCATGATTGTAATCAATTTATCAGAAGTTGTCATGAGTGTCAGTTGCATGAAAATATTTCTCACATTCCACCTTTGATGCTCTAGACCCTAACTTCTCTGTGGCCATTTTCAGCATGGAGAAGCGACATAATAGGAAAAATTACTCCACCAGCTTCTAATAGGCATGAATTTATACTTATGGAAGCATGAATTTCTTAAAATGGGTTGAATCTGAGTCCTTTAAAAAGATGGGGCCGAAGCAAATGGCTAGATTTATTGAAAAGAATTTGATTTGCAGATATAATGTGCCTTATCACATTATAACTGATAATGGTGTGCAGTTTCAAGCAGAAGTGAGAGATTTATTGCAAAGGTATATGATTAAACATCATAAGTCATCTCCCTATTGACCTTAATCCAATGGTGTAGTTGAAGTAGTTAAGAAAAACATAAAATAGATTCTCAGTAAAACTGTTAAAACTTACAGAGATTGGTTGGACCAGTTGCCATATGCTTTGTGTGGGTATGGAACTACATCTAGAATAGCTACAGGTGCAACACCTTATTCATTAGTGTATAGAATGGAAGTAGTGATGCTAGTAGAGATTGAGTTATAATTATTGAGGATAATGTTGGAAGTAAGAATTCTAGAAGCAGAATGGGCCATATCTATAAATGAAAAGTTGACGTTGTTAGATGAAAAAAAGACTTAGAGCAACATTAAATATGCAACTTTATCAAAGAAGAATTGCTCAGGCTTTTAACAAGAAAGTTAAAATCAGTAAGATTTAGGAAGGTGATTTGGTTATGAAACAAGTAAGATCAGTTCCATTTGATCCTAGAGGAAAATTCAAGCCGAATTGGGAAGGTCCTTATCTTGTGAAGATGATACTTTCGAAAGGTGCAGTCAAGTTGTCATATCTCGAGGGAAATTAATTCTCAGAGCCTGTAAATTTTGACAAATTGAAGAAGTACTATGTCTAGTCTCCAAGCATAGTTCTAAATAAAAAAAATGAATAAAAAATAAAAATCCTCACTAAGTTAAAAACCCAAAAGGGCAGCTTAGGCAAAAGTCAGCGGTTCTCTCTAAGTCGAAAATCCAAAAAGGGTGGCTTAGGAAAAAATTAGGAAAAATAAAAATATGAGAATAATTCCTACTAAGATGAAAATCCGAAAAGGGCATCTTAGGCAAAAGTATGGGATATTTGAGAGTTATGTTAGCTAAAAAACTCGAAAGAGCTAGTTGTTGGGTTTCATGATGTAAAATGCAGCAAAAATTAAAAATTTAATTCACAAAAACCTAAAATTAGATCCATGTAATTCGAATAAATCAATTAAGAGAGTTTTCCAAAACTTACTAAGATGATTTCAAGGCAAGAATGTTGGAAGGATGAGAGGGGGTTCACACCGGTGACACCCTACCTTGAGCTTTTTATGTAGGTTTTATCAGATCAAGACACTGCCAATAAAGCCATGCCCTTTACCGGTATCCACACGAATAGGGTAGCCAAAGCAATGTTAGTGTGCTAGCACCTTTTCTTCTAAGACTCTTATTAGTGTATTTTTCTCTCTGTGTGTAGTTTCTTTTCTCAAAACAAGTGATAAAAGAAGGAGGAGAATAATAGCCTTATGAAATCTTAGAGATAAAGATGTATATATAGACATCCCATCCAGGGTTTCTCAAACCACTTACTTACCAAAACAGTTTTTAGTAAGTTCAACTTCCCTTTTTCTATATTAATTCTAATTCTGCAATTAGAATTATTTCCTATTTATTTAGATAACTCTTACCTTAAATAAATTAGAAAATAAATAAATAAATATAAATATAAATATATACACATATATATTTATTTATTTATTTTGTCATAGAGATAATTATTGGGTTAATTAACCCAAGTCTGCTTTGAATTTGTTCTAAGTGTGCAACCCTGTAGATTCACACAACGTTGGCAGTGGGCCTAAAATTTTCATTTTAGCCCACAACTCATAATTGGTCTCTAGTAAGACATTATGACTATGCAAGTTATGTGAAAGCCAATAATTCGACATAACCTAATACATAGTGCGTACTATAGTCCTTTTGTCATGCAATATCTTGATTGAACATAAGGTAGAAATTATATCATCCTTATATTGTTCAATCATATTATTTCTTGATCCCAAGTAGACTGATACTGATAACTCTTTATCTGATATTGATAAATCCTTATCAATACATTGTAGCATGGCCATGCATTTCTTTTTAGTCTAACTCATCGAGGGCCCCAGAAATATCTTCTCAAAATAACTGAGGGACAAATTCCATCTTAATCACTTACATCCCTCACATAACTCATTCTATATCTAATCACAACCTATTTTACCATGCGGTTAAAGATGACGTAGGGATATGTCAAAATATAGAACTTATCATGTAAGAAACCATGGTGATTTGAGGTCAGAGGACTCAAATAAGACTATTATGATGAGAATTACCTATGACAATAATTGATGTGGTATTCTCATAGTGGGTCGATCTAATACATCATTTCTCTAAATATGTACCTATGAGTTTAACTTAATATCTCATATACATGATTAGTAAAACATAATCATTAGTCAACCTTATACTAGTCTTTATTCATTGTTGTTCCTACAACAATGATCGACTATGGATATTTAGATTAGAATTCAAGTATCACCTAAAAGTTTTACTATCAGGTCATGCACTTGATGATCTTAGGTAGAATTAACTAATCAAGGATAATATTAGAATTAGCCAGTAATAATAAAACTGCCTCTTTATTAATAAAATAGAAATATGACAAAGTCAAAGTATGGCCATTACATAATTGGCCTAGGGCATAACACTAACACTAGTTAACATCATTGGAAATTCTTATTGCCAATTGGGTTGAACTTTGAGCAATTCTATATCATTTATCCCTTTTATGGTTAGAATGAGTACATTTAAGTTAATAGTGCTTGGGTGTATGTATTCTTGTTGTTAGTTTATGCATTTGAATGTGTATACGAAATCATGATCTTTGTTTCACAAGCAATAAACATAATTTAATATTTTCTTGTATCCTGTTCAAAAAGCCAAATTTCATTGCATTTCATTTCATTTTACAAACCATAATTTTACAAACCATAGTTCATACAATAAAAGCTTGCATCTTAAAAGTTTTTTAAAGCTTCAAGTTAAACCTAGCCCCTAGAACTACCTTCACCACTTCCACTTGCTTCATTGTGACCTTTTAACCAATTCTTATACTCTTGAGTGGTTGAGAAGTATTAATTTATATGAATGTGGTGTAGCACGTCATAATTGAGGGATTGCTTCAATGAAAGACTTCGTGAGTGTGCCAACATTGGGGAGATAAGGCGTATGAGTGGGATGTTGTTTCAATCCTTGTTATCTTTCAATCCTTGAAGGATGATAGAAAGAGCATTGCCCCAATACAATAAGAGCTATATAGGTGTGAAAACTCCTTAAGCACACATCAGAAAAATTCCACCAAGGGCAGACCTATTGAACATCCTTCTCACTCAAACCATACATCCAAACTACGCATTCTTCTTTCTTATTAAACCTCACAAAAATTCTCCTCCTCAAAAAGTTATTAGGCCTATAATTTTTTGTAATATCAGGGGGCATCACTACCTTTAGCTTTTCTATAAGTAAAACCTATAAAACACAAGTACAAAACTGCATTCGAGTGATAAAGAGCAAAATTGGCTATCCATTGTGGAAAATCGACTGTTGGTGTTTGAAAATAAGCTATTCATACCTTTCAGACCGGCTATTCATGTGGAAAAATTGGATGTTCAAGCATGAAATCTGGCTATTAAACTCTGATGCATAAAAATTGACCCTTGTAAAACCAACACAGTTCCACCAAACTGAGCATTTTTATTGACCTTAACCTTGTCCAAACCATTCAAAGTCTCATCTAAAACCACTGGAGCAACCAATTTTGGTGTCAAATTCATTTCAACATCAATTTGACTAAAAATAGACAACAC
>CATIWM010185059.1:0-14118 GCA_949671775.1 Mallotus repandus
GTACCTTATGCAAGTGCTGTTGGTAGCTTGATGTATGCAATGGTGTGTACGAGGCCCGATATTTCACAAGCAGTTGGGGTTGTGAGCAGGTATATGCATGATCCTGGCAAGGAGCATTGGCAAGCTGTGAAATGGATTCTATGATATATTCTAAACACCGTAGATGTTGGTTTGATATTTCAACAGGATAAGCAAGAAGGTCAATATGTAGTTGGGTATTGTGATTCAGACTATGCAGGTGATTTAGACAAGTGTCGATCAACTACTGGTTATGTGTTTACTTTTGCAAGGGCACCGGTCAGTTGGAAGTCCACCTTACAGTCAACAGTGGCTTTGTCTACTACAGAGGCAGAGTATATGGCAGTTACAGAGGCTGTGAAGGAGGCAATTTGGCTTCAAGGGTTGCTTGGTGAACTGGGAATGATACAGAAGCACATCGAAGTGCATTGTGACAGTCAAAGTACTATTCATTTAGCAAAGAATCAGGTTTATCATGCAAGGACGAAGCACATCGATGTCCGATATCATTTTGTACGGGAGATTCTAGAAGAAGGTGGAGTCATAATCCAGAAGATTCTGACCACTGAAAATCCTGCTGATATGTTGACAAAAGTGGTAACTGCGGTCAAGTTTAAACATTATTTAGACCTGGTCAATATTGTTGAAAATTAAAAGCTGGAATTTGCAGACACTACTGAAGTTTGGATTTGTGAGAGAATTATGTGGAATTTTGCCAAGGTGGAGATTTGTTGGTTTTTTTTAGCAAAATTTCCAATCCCACATTGCTTAGTTATTAAGAGGAGGGGAAAGTTTTTGGTTATAAATAGACTTCTCCCCTCCCTTAATTATCCATCCCAAAATTGTCTTCTCTCATATATTGGCAATTAATCTTTTTCTCTCTCTTTTGTAATATTTCCTTAATTAGTGAAATATTATTTTAGTAGTGTCCGAGGAAGTAGGCATAATTGGCCGAACCTCGTTAAATTTTGGTGTTCTTTTTTATGTTTATTTAATAGTTATTGTCGGGTATAGTTGTTGTTAATTATTGTGCTATTAAAATTACTTGTCTTGATAGATTCTGTCTAAGGAGGGTGGTTTTTAAGGAGGCATCGTGACCCCACCACTCTTTCCTGGGAATCTACCTTTGGGTGATTTTTAGTACAATTGTTTTCACTCTAATCACCTGTGCAATAGTTGTCAAGGTAAAATTATTATTGGTGGAAATTAACCCGAATTCCACAACAGCTCTCCATCTCGACATGGCCATATCTGCAAGAGAGCCCCATTCAGTTATTTTTGTTGTACATGGGATGGGTACTGGAGCTGTTAAGCAACGTGCATTGGAGATGCTAGGAAAGCATCCACGTGTAGCCAAGTATGAACCAGAAAGTCCAATGAATTTTGGTTGTACAGTTGCCTACATTAATTGATTTCCAATTTCTGGTCAGTCAGGTCATTTTTTAACAGCTTATTGAACATTCTGTTTCTTTGCATCTTTGCCTAAGCGTTTATTACTAAATTTTCATTTGCAAATATATCTTTTGAGATTTAAAGATCCTAGGTCGTTATTTTCCGTCACTTGGATGAGCTTTCTCCAGAAAGTGCCATCACATAGTTTTTTTTTTTTCCCTCTGCCTATGGAAGTGCCTTCTTCGTAGCTACTATGGCAGTGTTCACCAAATTCATCTATTTATAATATTCTACTCATTTTATTTATAGAATATTGTAATTTTGAGTATAAGGTTTGTGAAATTAAAAATTTCTCCGAATATACCAGATTACGTACATGCTCCACATTGCATTATGAGACGTTTCTAGTAACAACAGTGAGCACTGAAACTCAAAAAGCCTCGTAAACATGCACTGCACAATATGACGTCTAGCCTATGCTACCAGGTATATGCATGTATTCTATGCTTAGGATGTGTTCTTAATGATGATTAGTTGTGGCCTGCAGCAACATTATCATTCACTTTTTGGGATTCGCCAGCTCCATTCTGTTGGTGGCCAAGACATCCTTGTCGACAAACAGCACCATCTGGGCCAGTCATTGGTATGCAGCTTGAACTCTGACCGGATTTGTCAAGGCCACCAGGACACCAAAAGGGATAAACACCAGTTCCTGGCACATCACACCAGTATGGAGGGCTGCCGTCAAAGTATCTATGGTATCCTCCACAATCACCGTTACTTGGACAATTCATTGGTACACAAGTAAGAGACTCAGTTACTCTAATATGTTGCCCGCCATCATTGCTTCTACCTCTACCGCCATGGCCTCTTCCATCATCTGTAGACTCTCCATCACGCCTGCAGCATTCACAATTGCACCCACTAGATCCGCTATTAGCACCATCAGGTCCTCTTCTTCCTCCACCACCACCAGTGCCTCCACCAAAACCAAAAACGAAACCAGGAAAGCCATTAATGCCTGCTCCAAAACCACCACCTCCACCAAATCTGAATCTAGGAGGGCCATGATTCCCTCCCTCAAAACTACCTCGGCTAAATCCAAATTGTGGAGTGGAAACACTGCCATCATCAGAACCAAAACCAAGGAAGCCACCAATTGGTCGATTACCTAGAAAAGGAAATGACCATGTTCCTCCAAGTTCAAAGCCAGCATTATTAGGTTTATAAATTCCTTGATCCTTCTCATGGAGGACTCTATTGCCAGAACCTAGGTCCAACCTTAATGCAATCAAGAACACAGCGTGAACCCATTTTAGTGTTGCCCTTTTGTAAATGGTTTCCATGTTCTTAATGGCTTCAAGCATGAACAGAGATTTGATTCTTTTATATGGTGAAAATTGCATGGCCTTTGTGAAACGGGCTTCTTGTTTGTCGATAATTGAGCATAAAAACCGGTACTTGTTGAGGAAATATTGCAGAAAAGAAGATCATGTTCTGCAATGATCTGCTCTTGGAATCAGGATCATGGAGCTTGTGTGAGGATAGAATTACAAACCGTCATTAAAAATTAAAATTTAACACAAAAATCTCTGGTGACATTATCTCAAGACATTCTTACACACAAGAATCATCTATGCTTTGAATATAATATTATTAATTTTAAACCTTTTGTAAACTTTGCAAAAGATAATATATGAAGTATATGACTAGATCTTTTTAATTTTTCCCAAATATTTTTCTAATCATCCTCAATGCTAGAATTTTCAAGAAAACCATTCTTGAAGCAATTCAAATAACAGTATAGTTACTTCTTGTAATGGAGGGTATATCAGCTAAACTTTGATCTATAGCTATATATTATTACTTCAAAGCTTCAAAAAGTATTATTATAACTGTAATTTACTGCTATCCCGGTGCCTATGTACATCATGATTGCCACCGCAAGCACAACGCTCATGTCCTTGATCAAGACTATTCGAGGACTTTGATCTTCCACTCCCACAGCCTTGTCTCTGAACATTAAATAGTATGTTTAAGAAGAAGGTCATGCTGGTGGCAGCATCAAGCATCTCTGCTTCTTATTTCTTTATTTTCCTTTTTCTTTCGTGACATATTTTTGTTGGCAATTTGATTGAGAAATGCATAGATATTCTGCAGAATTGAGCTGTTTCTTCCTTAAAATAAAAAGGGCTTAGTTAAAATAAGCTCCCAGAAAAAAGTATCCATTTTGCCTTAATTATTTGTTGCCAAAGCAAGTCCATCTAGCTTTGCTTGTTTCAGTGTACCAACAATGATATAATTCGGACCATATGGTGACAATTCGTAGTTAAATTTTTTAAAAAAAAACTTGACTGGCTTTATTATACCATGACATTAGTGTAACAAGGATTATTACATATAGAGTGTGGAGACTTTCAGCTTATTACATAAAACATTTATATTGTTTGCTAGATATGGCCAGTAGATCAAATTCCCGGAACTATAGCGTACACTATGATGGCGGTAATCACGATCAGGGGGATGACACCTTGTTATTTATCACCTCAGTCAATTTTTGGATTGCAAGAGTGAGCTTATTGATCAGCTAATCATTATTATATAGCACATTTTCTTCATCTTTCCCTTCTGCTTCGATGGCCAACATTGCGGCTTGGGCTTGGAGGAGGTGTAGGAGAATCGCCACCGAAAGAAGCACGGCCAGTACCAATACCCACGGCACCTGGGTCATCAATTATGGCACCACTTGCACCAATCTCATCTGCCCTGACGGCATTCTCACTTCTATCTGGGGGTGCAGGCTTGCCTTGTATTTCCAGGTCAGAGCTCACCTTATTGGAGACAAGGTCTTTTTGAGCAGAACATAGACCTAAGATTAGCGAAACAAGTAAAGCTAAGTAAACCCACTTCGTTGCCATTGTAGGAGGTCTTGATTAGTGATCTTGGATGGTTAGATCTTAAAAATGGTGCCCTGTATATTATTTATATATTGCTAATGAGAGGTAAGCTTAAAACACATAAACTTTGGGTAGCATAGCTTCAGCGAACTAATCCCATACATTTGGTCTTGCAATTAAGCTCATGGCTCTTGCATGAGCTTACAGATTTGCTGCCAAGAAACATGGCATCTAAAATGCTGTTTATGTGCATAGCACATATAGCATGTTGCCTCAGTTTTTTTTTTTTTTTAATTGCAATGCTGCCGTGAATTTTTTATAATTATATAACTTCCTGAGAATACAACAAAACGAACTCAACTGACAGTAGATTAATATTCCCTAATTAGATGATAGAAATTCCAAGGTAAAAAAATAAATCTCCTAAATAATGTAACAGTATTATAATGTTTAAAATATTTAAAATATGTATTGTTTATTATTCAACGTTTCGAAATTTTAGAGATTTGAAACCTAACTCAAGTGATAAGATTTTTTATTTTTAAGAGGAAGAAGTTTTGAGTTCAAAATTTTTTTCTGGCATGCGAAATCCTATTTTATGGTGGTAGCTTACAAAAATAAATTTATATGTTAGATGTTGCTAGAAGTGACATGAATAATACAATTGAGAGACTTCTATATTTAATTTTGTTCTTCTCATTTCATCAGCTACAAAAAAAAGTGTAAAAGTAAAAATGAAAAATAATTATTTTTTATCCTTAATTATATAATGATATACTGCGATATATACCATTATCCTTTCAAAATATTCTGATTTATAATCTCTTAGCAATCAACTGTTTGTTCTGCATCCGTTGGACCCTAATTCAAAAGGAGTTCTGAACTCGTTGTCAAATATGGGACCGCAATTCATCTTCTATCCGTTGGTTACCCATTTTGGGCTTTGCTTCATGCGACCCAAGGTGGCATGCTTGTAACACTGCAGATCTATAGTTACAGTCTTAAAAAAATCTTTTTTTTTATTTTTTGTTTTATAAAAAAAATTAACATTATTAAAATAATGAGAATATATTTTTCCAATTATAATTTTTTTAAAATAATTCAGAATTCAAATTGGAGTAGAAAATAAAGTAAATTATAATTATGGGAGGAAAAGAGTACAGCACAGGGTTTCCTCTGCTGAAAAAGAACAACTTTGCCAAGAAGGACCTTCGTTCCTAATCCCACGCGCCAAAAATGACCAAAAGGAACTTACATAGGAAGTTATTCTATTTTTCTTTTTATATATATATAACATAAAGAAATGAATACAGACGCGTCAAGATTAGAAAAAAAACAATATTCAAACGTAGAGAGCAGATTCGACTCCCACCCCTCCCTCGTACTCGTACTCGTACTCTCTCTTCTTCCACTTCAACGGCCTAAAAAACAAAAAATAAAAAATAAAATCAAAATCCGCCTCCTCTCTAAATAATATAACCATTTCCAATCGAGCGCCAAAAAGAAAAAAAATAAAAAAAATCTTTTATTTTTCTTGTTTTTGTTTGGCTTTTTGGTGGCTTCCATTTGCCCAAAAAACCACCCCTCTGCTCTACTTCTACACTCATACGCTTATCGTTTCTTTTTCTTTAATTCACTTATATATATAAATCGTCAAGAAAGTAGCGCCTCCTCTACACATACACTCTCTAGTCTCTCCACTGCTTGTCAAGTAAGGTTCTTCTTTGGTAATCTTGGGTCTTGCTCCATTTTTGTGATTCTTTAAAGATAATCTTGATTTTTTTGGTGTCTGTTTGGTTCTGTCATTTCTTTTGTTTGGAGTGGTTAGGCTTGTACTGCAATTAATTTGCTTTCTTGAATGAATTCAATTGCAGTTCTTGATTGAAAAATTCTTCGATTTTGGATTTTTTTTATTGTATTTTCTTTTTTTTTCACTTTTGGATTGGAGCGATTCTGATGATAGCTCACTTGTGGCTATCGTTGATGAATGAATGTGATTAGGTTACGATGTTGATTGGAAGAATTAATCTTCGGTCTTATTGGTGTCACATTGCTGATTCTTGGTGGCTTTTTGTGTTGTCCCTTAGTATTCAAATTCAAATATACTGCCAAAGCCTCCAGATCTTTATTTTTTGTTTTTTTATTTTCATCTGTTTGCATATTTTTAACAATTTGGCTCTTTCTTTTTAGCTGATAATATGCATTCTTTTTCCTATTATCAACGTCTTGTGTTACCATGTGTAAATGGGTTGTCAATGTCTTGCTGCTGCATTGCTTTAAAACTGCCAATGCATCTAGCAAATAATGTTTCTTTTAAACTTTTTCAAAACTTTACAGTTCTAAGATATACTTGAATGGAATCATCTGATTCTCCTGCCGGCACAAGATATGACAACAATGATGAAAAGGCATTGAAAGGTTTGTCTGAGGCCTTTGGCTCGTTTTCTCTTCAAGATATAACTTCTGCTTATTACAAGGCAAACCGGAATGCAGATTTGGCTGGTGAAATCCTGTGTGAAATGCTGGGAAGCACTTCAACCTCTTTACCTTTTACATCCAATGGGGACGCTAGGGGTGTAGAATCTTCCAAACCATTGTATGATGATATTTCTGAGAAGTTGTGTCCCACAAATGGGAAGTTAAGAGCTCCGAAGCCAAAATCACGTCCTGTTTCAGGAGGCACTGTTTCAAGCATTCTTGGCAAAGATTATGTGAAGTATGTGCCAGCAACCAATGGTGCTTGTATGGTAACCAAACCAATGAAATTGGATGCAAAGGAGTTGCCTATGTCTGCAATATGGGGAGAGGAACCTCAAATGAATCCATCAAAGAATGGTCATATGCAAAAGGACATTGAAGATTTTCTCTTCAAAATGCTGGGAGATGGCTTTCAACTGGAAAGGGATTTGATTCATCAAGTTCTTGGTACATTCTACTTCTATTACTTTTTTGTTTTCTGATAGACTGGGGGTGGGGATAGGTGACAGGATGGAGAGGTGGAGGAGAATATATATATTTAAGGGACGTCTTCGGGTTTGCATTATCATTTTGCTGCAACTAAATATATTATTTAGTGAGACTGCTGATCAGGTTTTTCATTGGATATGCAGATAAATGTGGATATGACATGCAAAAGGTATGTGTAGCATACTTCTTATGATTGAGGCTTATTTTCATTTTCTGAAAAATGCCCCTTTTTTCCAAACAATGTGAAATTTCTCAGAAATCCATCTCTTCTAACAATTGTTACTGTTCAATCTAATTTTATTTTAATATGTTTTCTATGGACTGTTGGCTGACATTTTTTTTTCTGTCACAGTTTGGTAATCAATGCTTATCATTGAATGCACCATTCATGTTTTGTCCCTTTTTTATATATTATAGATGTTTTCATGTCTTCCCAGTCTTTGTTCTAAAAATCCTGTTCAGATGTCTATTCTTGGTACTCTTTACTTCTTTAATGGCTGCATGTATGGTTATGTTAGAGAAGTTAAGTTCCCATGATTAACGTAGAATCTTAAGAAACAATTAGTTATTCCACATAACAAAAGGGAACTAAATGCAGGTAAAGGTTTTTATTCATCTCTTACGTGTTGCATGTTAATCTACGAATTCTGAATACGGTCATACATCATCTCAGAAAAGTTTATTTCCTACCTGTAGAAAAACAAAATGCCCATGTTTTTCTTTAAATAACGACTTTTAAGCTTAATTTTGTAACTAAAAAGAATGCAGCGATGTTTGAACATTTTTGACAAACATGGGTTGCTCGCAAGTTAATGTATTTAATAAAGTATATTAAATGATACACACACTTTCACTATTGAAATTTGGTTTCTCTTTTGCATTGCTAAGAGCTTCTAATTTTTTCTTTGTACTGCTTGGATTATTCAGAGCATGGAAGAACTGCTTGATTTGTCAGTAGTGACTCTGGAAGAAGGGGACAAATGTCCTGGTGAATCAACTGAAAAGGTTAGCATGCACTTCTATTTGTGAGACCCACTGTCGTTAAGTGCTTGAGGCTCTTCAGTTTTTAACTTTTATTACACGTCTTACAAATTTAATTCAAGTTGGTGTTAACTTTTATGGACACATCTTACTAATTTAATTCAACTGAGGTATAGAGATATCGGCATGTAGTGATGCCTTCTTTCACAACCATAACTTCCTGTTGGTGATTAGTTTTTCTTATTATAAATTAAACTTCTTATTTAATACATTTTCTTACTAAATGTTCTTTTCTACAGATTGTAGGTGTGCAAGCAAATTCTGAAGAACCTTCATGTCAAAAGAGCATTGCACCAGTGGGCTACTGTGCTGGGTATTGTACATATAAATTTTTGGCAAATTAAATAAAGTGCTTATTTCCAAGAAGGGGGTTAAAATTTATGCTTTTAAACAGTTTTTCTTGTAAAGAGGGAAAGGGATTAGCTTATCATTATAATTCTTTCAGGATCATTAAATGCTTCTCTTTATATTTATTTTTATTTTTTTGCTTATCTTAATTCAGTATTGCAAATGGAACATCAATTTTATTTTTTTTGCTTATTTTAATTCAGTATTGCAAATGGAACATCAATTGTAAATGACGGAAGATTACCTGAACAACAAGAGAGAAATGGCCTCCAAAAGGAAGTACTGGTTTCATTGTTTAATGCTAATACTGACAGAGCTGAGGCGCTAGCTAGAAGAAAAACAAGGGTTGCAAGGAGGTCTAAAGCACTAGGAGAACTGGTGGTTGAACCTCCAAGAGACTTTATCATAGAACGAAAATCTGTTTCAGCTGAATTAAAGAAGGACAATGACAGTAGTATGTAGTTTCCCATGTATAGAGACTATGAATGGGTTTTTAGCCACCTTTTTGCTTCTATTTGTCATTGTTTCATCATATGATTAGTTTGTCAAACTTTCCTTTGCTTTCATCTTCTCATCCTGAGTAGTTTACTGCCAATTGCAGGTGAAGATGAAGAGGATAGTTACCAGAAGCTTCGCAGAGCTGTAAATGAATATCGAGCCACAATGAAGGAATATTATAAAGATGTAGGCAGCCTGTAGCCTGTTCCATTATGTTCTCCTTAACTATTTTTCCATAGAATAAGCTCTTTTACATCTTTATTTATGTTTATTTGTAGTTAGTTATCTTGCTAAAGGATATAACTTTTCTTTATATTACTGATCAGTAAACTAATCGGAGTTTAAGGACCTGCTGTTCCTTGCTTCCTCACACTCATTTATACATGTCTGATCTGTGATATTGTTTATGTTGATTGCTTTGTTATCAAACATGATAAAATAAGAATATCTGCTTCTTATCAGGCTGTGAATGCATTTGCAAAGGGAGATTATGATCGAGCAAACAAACTTATGGATAAGGTCAGGCTTCTGGGTATCATCAGAAAGGGCTGGTTTAATAGTTTAATGATAATTTTTTTTTCCCTTCCATTGGCAATGTGATAAGCGCTCAAACTTCAAATAAATTTTACTTTTATTTATTGATAAAGTGAGGAAACCATGAGATGAAAGCCAAACTATGCCTACTGGCTGGTAAAGCTGTCAAGAAGGGAAGAATAGTTCTTTTTTTTTGGACTGGATGCGAAGAATAGTACTATGATTGCAAAATAAAAATTGCAGTTGGAGGTATTGGAGGTGATCATTTCATTTGTGAAAGATCCCTCCTGGATGGTTTAGGGTTTTAGATCAAACAGATGAATTCTTAGCTGTAATGCCATTGCTCTTGCAGGGACATTTCTTTCATATGAAGGCTCGTGAGGCAGATGTAGAGTCCAGTCAGAAGATTTTTGAAACCAAGTTAGTCATTTTCATTTTTAGCGTTTGTGTCTAGTCAGAGTGCTTTTTGTTTTTTTTTTTTTTTTCATAGTTCTTTTTTCCTTCCTTTGATGTCTTCTTTTTTTGTCCTTTTCATTGGCAGAAATGTGGATACACGAGATGAAATAATGCTTGATCTGCATGACCATGATGCCAAGGAGGCAAGGCGCCTTTTGAAGCAACATCTTTCTTCACTTTCCGGCATTGCATGTATGCCAACATTATCTTGTTACTTCAATTTGCTTTTGAACCATGCCAAAATAATGTGAAGTGATTCTAGTTACTTTTTGCTCCAGCAATTAAGTACCTTAAGGTCATCATTGAAGCAGATGAGGAAGATACCTCAAAAGGTGCCCGTAGAAGATTGGTAAGTTTACTCAATTGATGAAGCCTTTAAAATATACCTTATTTGTTGAAGAATTCAATAGGACAAACGATAAATGTACAAATTTAGCATTTGGCTCAGGAGATAGAAATGTTATTAATGTATGCCTTTTTTGGAACAAAGAATTATATGCTTTGCACAATGGTTTGTGGTACTTGCAAAGCTCATTTTACTTCTACCTGTTATTCTTCATAAAAAGCGCTTCTACCTGTTATTCTTCATAAAAAGCGGTAAATTCCATGTCATGGAAAATGAACTATTGTCATTTGTAATTGTTGGGTGTTTAAGCAGCGACCATTTGAAAGAATGCTTGTGCAACTTGCCTAACTAGACGTATGTTTATTTTGTTTGAATAGCTCTTGCAAGATTTTATCAATAAGCATGTTCTGGATTGCAAGCTTTGCTCAAGATTTCTTTCAAGTGAAATATTTCTTGTGATTGAACTCTGTTGTTTCATTTGGTTTTAAATCATCTGTTGCACAGGTTATGAAGCTTTTAGAGAAGGAATCTATTAAGTGGGATGAAGGAGGAAATGCTGGAACGATATTGATTCAACTGGATAAGATCAACCGGAAGCGATTGAGTTTTGCTACAAGATAGTACCACGGCAATAGGATGTTGTCGGTTGCTCCAAAAAAAAAGCTTCAACAATTTGCAAATAATTGAGGATTGATTTTTAGAAGGCGAGACATGGGAATCAATGGAATGCATTCTGGGTGGTCACTTGTTGACTTACTGTTTTCAAAAACTCGGCAATTTATGTTACCTGTAAAATTTTGAGCTTGTGAAAGTACCTATACATTTTCTTGCGCAAGTAAATCTTTGCATTTTGATTGGTTTTTTTGCACTTTGCATTTTGCTTGGTCTTGTTGCATTTTGCATTTTGCTTGGTTCAGAATGTAAACATGTAGTGTCACTATGTCAGAATGTTTCTCTATATGCATAGTTCAAGCAGAGAAAGCATTTCAAGCCAAGCCCTGCACTGTAATGATTTATGTCTAGATCCCTTCTAGGTCTCTATGGCATGGCTGAAAGAATGTCTCAATCTGCAAATTTTTTTCTGATTTGATGAATTATTTGATTCCAAAAAAAATAAAAAAATAATAATAATAAAAGCATAAACCAGCTAATGATTCAGTTTCTTTTAGTAAGAAAAGTACAGGCGAAATATATAAATTTTTATCAATTTGTTGTATGCCTAAAGAAATTTTCAATTTAATTCATAGTATCTAAATTTAAAATTGGTGTAGTCTACCATTATTTTTTTTTTTACAAAGTAAGATTTACTTTGTTAATAATAAATTTTAAATGATTTAACACATTTTCATCATATTATAATAATACCCTTAACTTTGGGCCAAATTCTAATTTGGACATTATTATTATTTTTTTTTCCAAATAGACCTTAATGTTTCAAAAATGGCCCAATTATAACACTATGTTAACAGACGTTAAAAAAAATAATGAGGCGAAAATCTCTGTTAAATGGTCTTATATGGCATGTGGGACCCACCACATATAGTGATTCAACTTAGCCAGCACATCATCTCCTTTTTACATTGCGTTAACCTAGAATTGTAGCACATCCCTCTTCTTTCCAAGCTCTGAAACACCATCTTCCTTGTTGCTACACTCGATTGATCCCTGATTGCCCTCCGGATAAGACTCCTCCCCACTCGCTTTCCGGAAAAATTACATTTTTGGTGTTCTAACTTTTTAATTTTTGCTATTTTGATATCTTAACATTATTTTTTAGCAATCAAGTTGCTGAACTTTAAAATTCATTATCAATGTAGTGTTTTTGACCATATTGCCCTTACCTGAATGCTGACTAGGGTAGTTTGGGACCCACTTTATGCTTCATCATCAGCCACATCAATTATTAACAATAAAAAAAAGAAATAAAAGACAAGTATGCCCCTTTAATCTCTCCCCACTTCCACTCACCACCACCTACATAAGCAACCGCTATTGTCTCTATCTCTGTCATAAAAACCGTCAATCCACCATCTTCACAAATCATCCTCCACCCACTCAAAAATCATCTACACAAAAATAAATCTTCCATTTCCATCATTCTTTTCTAGGTCCTTTCTTCTTTAAGCCGTTTTGGCTTTTCTTCAGTATTCTCTTTTGTTTTTAGCAGTACTGAAAATGCCCTAAAGGGGGGGGGGGTGAATAGGGCTATCGAACAAAAATCAAAACTTAAAAACAAATAAACAAAAATGAAAGAATGTTGAGAGGAATGATGAACACAAGAATTTAAGGAGTTCAGATTCTCAACAATCTTACGTCTCCATCTAACTTATCCCCAAGTTAGGATTTTGAATTACCACAATCTATTCCCCTAGATTGATTTTTACAACTTGAGTTTTAGGCTCAACTCAAACCTTACAACTTGAGTTTTCAAGGCTTACTCAAAAACTAATTCACAAGTGTTTTGAAGCCTTACACTAAAACTAAATTTCCAAGTATTTTAATGGCTAAACACTTAAACCAATTCCTTTAGAATAGAACCTCACTTCCCTTTTCTTTAACCCCATAAAATAGAAGAATAAGAATTTCTACTCTACACTCACCAACTCTCACAAGAGTTTATCAAATACAAGAATGAATTAAAGAGAATTTTAAGCTTAATTGAATGCTTGAGAATGTATAAATGAAAAACAAGTTTCTTAACCTCTAAATGATCTTCAGAGGTTGTATTTATAATTTAGCAATTCAATTATAGCTGTTGGAAACAATAATTTTGTTTCCAACAAATTCAAACATTATTTAAATGAAATTTGGACTTTTAGCCTGCATTTTCTTTGGTCCCGGTCATGATCACACTAATCCCAGTCGGGATATTCAAAAATATATCCGTTATAGCTGTTATGTTTGAAGTCGGCATTGATCCCGGTCATGACTGCCTTGATCCCGGTCGGGATCACACTGGTCTCGGTCGGGACATTAGCCCGGGATATGTTCTGGATGATTTCTTCAATTTAGTACAATTTTGGTCCCGGTCGGGATCATGACTTTTAGCCATTAAATAATATAGAATCAGCCTTATCTTTCTTCATTAAAGTTGTAGGTATTTGTCTCAGATTTCCATAGTACTTTGAATCTCCTCAATTGGACATTTTTAGCTCAAGATATTGTTAAAATACTAAGAGTTGCTCAAATCAAAATGAAAACTGCATATGCTGATTTTAACTGAATATTTCCAAACCCAAATGAATTTGGATTTTGACACGTAAGATTAATTCAAAGAGCCTGTGATGTCTATTTCAAATGTTAAGAAGACAAATTTCTCATTATAAAAGTCTAAGACTTCCAAAATCTTCCTGGAATCCCGAAGGTCTATATAACCCAAAAGCACGCTTAACTTCATTTTGATTTCCATTATAGTCCTAGCTTATACAGACTTAAACAAACATATTAAATGCTCAAAATCAAGTTTGTTAAGATTAAAATCAAAATTGATTATTGCTAAGGTCAACAAGTACCCATATGACCAATTTTTTTTAATTTCTCTAAATTTGAATTGAAGTTTTTACAGAAGTTGCTTCCATGGTTGTTTGTTCTGTGAGTTAAGAACCCATAAAAATCATACCT